>JBBPLW010000193.1:545-30969 GCA_038089995.1 Tylopilus balloui
CTGCATCCTAATAAGGAACATGACATGACATTACATAAGCATGACTGTGTTACTTCTTGAGGTTCCATGGTGCAAGTGAGTGTGTAGAGCGAATAAGCCCTTGGAAAAATGTGAAAAAATGTGGAGAAAATAGGTTTCGTAACATCTACCCAAGAGCAAATCTATGATTATGGCCTTCATCTCATAGATTAAGGACTTCAAAGGCAAGGAAAGAGCTTGCAATTATACTTTCCATCCATGCCCAGACCACAGCACAACTAGGGTATTCAGCAGGGAAATATTCTCATCAATAAGCAGTTGGCATATAATGTTCAACAACAATAACAGATTGTTGATGCTGGCCTTTCTACCCTCAATTACCAGCAGAGTGCTCTTTACCATGCAGTCTTGAATAGTGTCCTCAACTCTCTTGGCTCCATCTTCTTTTTCCATAGTGGTGGTGGTTGTGGCAAGACTTACTTGGCTAGACTTATGGCTGCTGGCATTCATGCAACTAGAAGAATTCTTTTTTGTGTGGCTTCCACTGGCCTTGCATCCCTTCTCCTTCCTGGTAGTCACACTGCTCATTCTTTCTTCAAGATTCCCATTCCTTGCCATGAGAAGAGTACTTGCAACATTAAAAAGGATGATCCTAATCACCACCTTCTCAAACATACTTCTCTCATTATTTGGGATGAATCAACCTCTCAACATCACTATGTCATTGAGACTATGGATTACTCTTTATGTAATCTTTTAAACAAACTCAATCAGCCCTTTGGAGGAATCACTATTTTATTCAGTGGTGACTTTAGACAGACTCTTCTAGTCATCCAACATGGCACAAGAGAACAGATTATGCCTATAACTCTTACCCACTCTAATCTTTGGCCAACCATGAATGTTCACTATCTTTATCAGAACATGTGTCTTGGCCAAGATCCAGAGTCTGATGATTGGGCTCAACAGTTGCTTCACATAGGTGTCACAGATGGGGATGTTATTCTTCCACAGCACATGCAATGTGATGATTCCATGGACTCTCTCATTCAAGCTCTATACTCTCAGCTTCTTGCTCAAGACCAGCATCTTCCTAATAGATATTTCTTGGATCATACCATTCTTTGTCCAAGAAATGAGCAAGTCCATCAAATCAATGCTTTCATTCTAGACTCTGTTGCACCACAAGATCATGTCACTCATACCAGTGCAGATACTGTTGTTGATCCAGAGTACAACTATATCCAACCAGAGGTCTTGCATACCTTCAATCTTTCTGGATTTCCTCTTCACAAGTTGGAACTCAAGATTGGTGCCCCATTTATGCTATTGCACAATCTGGATCCTCTTTGTGGTCTTTATAATGGAACTCAACTGAGACTTCTCAGATCTACTTAGAGTGTCTTGGAGTATTGTGTTTTGACTAAGAATGGTGATGGAGAGGTAATTTTCATTCCTAGAATGACCCTTGACTCTGGCTTGAATAATTCTCTAGTTCCATTCAGACATTTCCAATTTCCTGTTCACTTGGTCTATGCAATGACCATCAACAAATCTCAAGGTCAAACTTTGAAACATGTTGGATTGAACTTGAGATCCCCTGTTTTTTCTCATGGTCAATTGTATGTTGCACTATCACATTGTACTTACCCTAGAAACATCAAGGTATTGTTTCCTTCTGGTCAGGAAGAGAAAAAGGTTGCCAATGTTGTTTGGATAGAAGTATTTAGAAATTTACAGCTTTGATTTGTCCTATAGAATGGCTTTGATATATATGTACATTGTGATTGCGAAAAATATGAAATTGGGATCTTCATCCTTAATGATCAAATGCAAGCATTAGCTTATTACCTCCCATAAAAACTAGCATTAGCATCTTTACCCAAAATTATTGAATGCAAGCATTGGCACCTTCAGTGCCAATGTGAGCATTCACTCTCATAAATTTAATATCTTCCATAAAAACTAGGATTAGCATCTCTACCCTCTATTGGGCCTTTGGCCCAATAGCAAGCTCTCAGCTCATCTAAGAATTAACAGAGAACAATGTGGGAGGGTGAGTTGATGACACAGACATCATCTGTTGGGGCTGCTCCAGTGCATGAGCGAGTGCAAACTTTCTGATAACTTTGCTATGAGATCACCATAAATCACCATAAAATCACCATAAATTAGCCCCCCCTGATTGCCCCTCATCCTTGAACAACCTTGCAATCAATCTCTCCACTCAGTATGGGCAACTTGGGGCCATTGAGGACTTCAAGGAGGTGATTGTCCTCAACTGAGAAGCACTGAGCCTTCTGCTGATTGAACACCCTGATCAATCCATTTCCTTGAACAACCTGGCAATTCATCTCTCCACTCAGTATGGGCAACTCAGGGCCATTGAGGACCTCGAGGAGGCGATTGTCCTTGGCCGAGAAGCACTCAGCCTTCGGCCGATAGGACATCCTCATCGCTCCTCGTCCTTGAACAACCTTGCTGGTTTCCTCCGTATGCGGTTCAGTCACTCGGGGCAATTACAAGACAAGGAGGAACTCTTCCGTATCTACTCTCAACTCATTCTACTCGACCAACTCGTCTCATCCAATGACATTCCTGCTGCTAGGGATTGGACCCGTGCGGCTGAAGCCTTCCGACACCCTTCACTGCTTCTCGCATACGAGACCACCCTTCGACTCTTCATTCAGCATCTTGCCACTCTGCCCTCATTACCTCAGCATCATGTCGTTCTCAAGCGCCTCACCTCGTCCCTCGCAGTAGACGCATTCTCAGCATGTCTTCGTAGCCATGCTCCTGCCCGTTTCTCGAACAAGGCCGGGGTATATTTTGGAGTCAGCTTGCCCGCCTTCATTCCCCGCTTCAGGACGTCGTTGAATCTGGCCCAGAAGGAGAGACACTGGTAGACCGGTTCACCCAGTTGGCACTGGACATTAGGAATGCCTTCAATGCTTCTAGCATAGACCAGCACTCGTGGCGTCTCAACCTGAAAATGCAGAAAGTGGTGACCGATATTCGCAAGTTAGATGGCCTCTCCCGTTTCCTTCTTCCTCCCCTGTTCTCTGATCTCCAACACGCCGCCGTTGGGGGACCCGTCATCATCCTGAATGCAAGCGAGTATTCTTGCGACGCCCTCATTGTCTTCCTCGATCGCGATCCCGTTCATATTCCGTTGCAGACCACACGAGAAATCGTTCGAGAGCTGCCTGCCGAGCTCCACAGATTGACTGTGCGCGCAAAAAAGGAGGACATGACAATAGGGCTCTGCCGCTTCTTACGCGAGGTCTGGGAGCGGATCGTTTTCCCGATTGTTAATGTCCTCCAGACGATCGTTCCATCTCGCTCACGCATATGGTGGTGTCCCACCTCCGAGTTCTCTCTGCTCCCTTTGCATGCTGCAGGTCCATATAGGAAAGGCCAACAGAATTTGGCCAATCTCTACATCTCGTCCTACACTCCAACTCTGAGTGCACTCATTCGTACTAGACGCCACAATGGATCGGCTTCCGACAGTGCAGAGACCCATTTTGTCGCGATCGGTGAAGCCCAAGCGAAAGGAGAGAGCGAACTCGTTTGTGTGGGCGTGGAACTGGACAATATTGGTCGGCACGTCGAAGGCCTCACCACGTTCACGCGGGTAGATGGAGGGGAATCGTGCATTGATAGGGTCGTCGAGGAGTTCGGCAGGAATGAATGGGTTCATCTCGCATGTCATGGTATCCCTAACCCAGCACGGCCGTCGAGTCTGCGTTCGCTCTGCGCGACGGCCACTTTACGATCCAGCAGATCATCAGGTGCGAACTGAAGTACGCCGAATTTGCGTACCTCTCTGCATGTCATACAACCGTTGGTGACAAGGACAGTCCGGATGAGGCGATCCACCTCGCATCGGCGATGCAGTTCATTGGGTTCCGATCGGTGATTGGGACGATGTGGGCGGTGGACGACGATCAGACGAACAAGATCACGTCGACGTTTTACAAGTATATGGTGGACGATTCGGGACGTTTGGACTATACCCGTGCTGCGTTTGCACTGAACAAAACTATGAAATCTGTGAATGCATCATTTGATCAACGGATTCTCTATCTACATCTAGGTGCCTAGTTGTGGTATACCTCGTTTATCTTTTCCCTTTGATTGCTTTCGAATACCTTGGTTTTTGTATATTTTCGTGTGCTGTCCTGCTCCACTTGCTCTGTGTACATCAATTGCTACCGAATTGATTAGTTAATCCACTGGTATTGTTTTGGCCTTGCGCGTGTACAAGGTATCATCGATTCGTCTGAGTGAATCCTCTGGTGCAATCCCAATCACCCATTTATCCGTAAGCCCTGGCTCATCGTACGCGTGGCCAGCCTCAGATAACATGGCCCTTATGAAACTAAAGCAGTTTGATCCCAATATATGCGACCTAGACTATTGCATTTAAGCAAGAGAGCGAACAGGGAGATACGAGTGCATACATTACCAGATCTAAGTGCCAATGTGGATGTAAAGAATCCGTTGATCTTGCTAGATTATCCCCTGGACGAGTCAGTTCACCTTCCCCATTAGATATTTGTCGAGCCGAGCAAGTATATATACGTTGGGCGGGGACGTCAGGACTCAGGGCGTGGTCTCTTTGCATCTGTTGGACATTCTATCCATGATCTTTATCAACGCTGAAGTGTAGTGTATGAGGATGGAGGAACTCACGAGTTGGTCGGTCTAAAGATGGCTTTATTGAGCGGAGCGAGCTCGACGGTCGCAACAGCGAACCTCCCATCGGTCGTCATTTAGCACCCAGGATCCAGCAAGGGTCCTTGCTACAATTTGGTGGCCAAAGCAGATGTCTGGATATGAGGAATTGGTAAGGGAAGGGACGAAAGCGCGGAGGGTTGCTCACGACGATGCGCGCAACATAAGTGACCAACTTATTCATCCCACTCACGTCCTCGTACAGAGAAGGATTCAGGTCGACTGACAGGTGTGGGGTGAAGAGACGAACGAGTACTGCTGATCAAAGGACCGTCGTAACAAACGTCGTCGAGGGAATACTATGGTCATGTCCTTGACAACGTCGTAGTTGTCGAGGGTCAGAGACCGCAACAATGTGGGAGCAAAAAGTGCACAGACGAGAAGACCCAAGCGAGCGACGAGAACAAGAAGTGGTTGAAAATTGACATGAAGGAGCTTGATAGCGAGTCCAACGGTCAACACGGTGGTCGAGATTGAAGAGACGCTGCGCACGACTCAACTTGTCCCACACAACCACCATGAGCGAAGCCATCAATGTCCTCGTCGTGTTCACCATGGTCATCTTAGAGATGGGCCATTTCAGGTTAGCCAGGTTATCGCGCTGGTCGTCGTTCAAGTTCAGCCTTGTCAGGTCCCGCAGTGATCTCGTCTGACCAATGTAGTCAGCCACTGCCACAACAGTTGCATCCAGCTTCTAGCAACGGATTGCAGTATCGAAAAATATGGGCGAACGCAAGTGGTCCGGTAGCGCTCGTTACGCAGGTGAGAACAGTCTCGCTCGGGTTCAGTACGCTCAGTGATGGACCCCACGCACGCGCGTCCACATCTCCCCACAGGTCGCATGTGCACGACGGTCACGTCAAACTGCTGCGCGTTTGGACTGCTACAGTCGACCATCGACGGCTCGTCTCCCCTCACTTCAACGATCCATTTTTCAGTGATGGACCCAGACGAGGGTGCCCCGTTCGTTGTACCCCATAATCGTACAGGTTGACATGGTCCATCGACATGACCGAAATATCCCCTGAGCGACACCGTCCACTTGCAGTTCGGTAGACTCCGTTTTCATCCTCGGGATCCTTCGTCTCGCTGAGGCCAGGCATGAGAGTGACTTCCATGTCGACATCGCTGTCTTACCCTCCCCCGGTTTACTTTTCCCTCCTCTGCTTGCTTCGTTGTTGAATACGTCACCCCATCCCTCTGGCAGTTTGTCTTCGTTTCCGCCAAGAAGCAGCATCCGAAGTTTGTCTTTCTTGAGCTCTTGCCGTCATTCTTCATTTTACGGCCCCTAGTCTCCTTTTGATACTGTCCTATCGGCACCCTCGTCTTCGGAGCCCGCATCGGAAGATGAAGAAGCAACGTATGCACGAAAATCGGCCTCTCCAATCTTCTTCATCAGCGGGCAACGCAGTGTGTAGTTCCGTTCGGGGTCAACCTTATCCCACGTGAGTTTCATTTTCACTTTCGATTGACAGAGTGCCTAGCGTCTGATAAGCGTAACGGACAAGGAAACAGTAAACACTGCGGGTACATACGTCAGTGACAAACTCGACCGCCCTGTAAGGCGCATTTGGGAGTTGAGTAGCTTCGTCTCTGAATGTCGTGCAGCCCGAGTTAGCAATCTAATCGACTTGGAAATTCAGAAAGTCACATACTGAGGCTCGTCGCCAAACGTCATGTCGTCGGGAACAAAGCTGAAGTCGAATACGTTCGCGGATCTTTCTAGCTCGGTTCCTTCGAGCTCATTGAACGGCAGCCTTCACTGTGTCGCATTCGACGACAGCATAATAATAGTCGTGCTTAACGTTCATCAATCGCTTTGCTCGCCGAGAGATGGACGGAAATGGCTGGAAGATGGAAAATACGTGGATGAGGGACGTACAGCGGGCGCTCTAGTTGATACTTTCTTAGAGCATCTTCATCGTAATCCGCTTTGCCCCCAATCTCAAAGATTGTTTTCTCGTTAATCTCTCCCACCTTTTTATTCTTCTTGAACAGTTCTACGGGCAGACCCTCTCTCTCCTCCCTGGTCATCCGCTTCTTTCCAAATTCACTTGCAAAACGCGCGCGCTTAGTATTTTTCCTCTAGCTACATTCACTCCGCCCTTGCCAGCCGAAGTCGCCATTTTCATGGTGTGTGAAGTGGAGGCAGGTGTAACGGGTGCAGTGGGAGATACGAGCGATGAAAAGATCTTGTACAAGTGAACGGCACGCACGTATTCCCAATTGAGGTTGACTACAGCCAACCTCCTCGTCTGCTCGACGTCTGAAACCTCTTCACGCTGTGGGACTGTCTTGGCGTACTCGGCAACCTGTGTGTCAAGGGCAGCAATCGTGTTTTCGTCGAGATTGATCCCGGTCTCGTCGTCCCCGTCCTCTTTCGGTTTCTGGGGTTCAACGCCGAAGGAAACTAAGCCACCTTCATCGCTGTCGCTCCCGCCCCCGTCCGTCGATGGAACGTGGGCTGGGGCGTTTCCATCTCCCTTATCCTCGTCCGAGGGCTCCATGAGAATGGCACCGCGCGCATAGTCGGTGGTGGTCAGCGCCACGGCCGCACCACCCGCCTCGAGCCTGTAGAACCGCCGCAAGTCGTCCTTTTCCTGCGTGTCCGACGCCGTTCGACCATATTTGTCGACTCTCGCTGTGTCGTGGGTGTGCCCATGGTTCAATGAGCGGGTCGATGGGAATGAGACCGAGTGACGTGCACGGACCTTTGGTTTATTGCGTGCGCGTGCTCTTTTTGCTCTTTTTCTCGTCTCCCAAAAGGTCTCTGAAGCGATCATCTAGAACGACCTTGGAGTGGTGTTTTTTTTAGACGGCGTAACCGGAAATCGCTGGCAAAGCGTGTGTCTGGCATTTGAGAAAAGAGAGGCGCGGAAGCAGAGCTTGACGTACGAGATCCTCTCTCAACGCATGGCCCTGCTCGACGGCAATTCATACTTGGGGCAGTGCAAAGCGAGAAAGCAAAGGATGTAGGTAGGGAAATCGTTCATCGAATGGCACATGGGCAGATCTCGTCGTCCTGTTCAGGGTGAACGTGGCGCGGGTATAGCTCAACTGACCAGACCATATTTATAACATGTCGACGTGGTCTTGTTCGCACCTCGTCCGACGATTGTATGGCACGCAGATGCTTCAGTTGCACCCGATAATCCGCTGAATCGCACTACGACGAAAAGAAATTGTCTATTTGCAGAAGGGACGACGGATGATCCTGATGAAGCCCAGGTGACCAAGGACTGGTCATGTCGAGCAATTGACTAGCCCATAAAACGCGTCGTCCACCTCTCTTCTCGTCTCGCTGTTCTCCTCGAGCACCATGACAGCTGCCAAGGTAAACGGTGCTTTTTTTTCTTCTTTTCGATGTCTCACCGAAACACGGGTACCTGGTCGGACCAACTCCCAGCTTCGAGCGCCGTTCCTCGTTCCAGGGCCACCAAAGCACCTGTGTCCGCCGCTGTTTCCTCGAAAACCAAGTCCCGTGATCCAACTTGAAGCGCCAAGGGAGGTGAATCCAAGACGCGGAAAAGGACGAGAAAGGAAACGTACAGCACCTACATGGTAGGTCCGTAATCCGATAGACGGCGACAATGCCGATGCCCCGTTGCTCGTCGTATGTGGTCAGTGTTGAGGGCGGGCCCACCCCGACACGGGGATCTCGAACAAGGGCATGGCGGCTCTCAACTCGTTCGTTAACGACCTATTTGAGCGGATCGCAAGCGAGGCAAGCAGTAAGTGGATAGACGTCGATACCGAGCGGTGGTTGTGTCTGAGCTTGATGTCGCCCGTGTTTCTAGAGTTCGTTGCGTACAGCAAGAAATCGTCGTTTTCTGCTCGGGAGATACAGACGACGGTCAGGTTGATCTTGCCAAGTAAACTTGTAAAGCATGCCATTAGCGAGGGCACGAAGAGCGTGAGCATGTCGTTTCGCACAACGAGGACGGACTCGGACTGTCACGATTACATTATAACAACATCAGGGCAACTTGAACATCAAGCGAGAACAGCAGCGGCTACGCCCTCCCCATGGGCCAGTCCTACCTTGAATCCGCGTTGATAATAGTCCTCAGTCCTCTGCGGAAGAAGCACCCATCGCGCTCAGACTGTCTTGAATGTATTGCTCTATAAACCCGAGTCTCGACCACCCATGCTGCGTGAAGATCTTTGCAGTTTGATAACCGTCCGAATATCCCTTGGTCGACGATTGTTGTTGTGCGGCCGTCATATTCCACGGATCCGTGCCATTCATGCCTTGAACCAGCGCTGGAGAGTTGTGCAGCCTTTTGAGAATATCTGACTGGTAGGGGACAGTCATGCTAGCCACTGCAGCGTAGGCACGCTGGAGCTCAGCAGGATCCGTGGAAGGCTGTTTGCCATACAAGAAAAGAGTATTCGGAAGGCTTTTCCCGACAGCGACTCTGAAGCACCATCCTTGATCTGTATCACAATCTTTCTTCTTGTACGCTGCTCAAAACCGGTCAGAGGGCACGATGACAGCAAACCACGACGAAAAAAGCGCACACCAAAACGATCAGCCAGCACCCGTGTTCATACATACACCCATCTGAGTCGTGCAGAATTGCCTTCTAGCCTCGTCTGGATTACTCTGAGTCGACAAACTGGGCGGTAAACACACACGACCATTCGCCAATCAGTAATTTTTGCGCTCGTTTGAGCTCGCTGCTCCGAGATCATTAGAGATCGATCCTATGACATCGTTCGTGTGCTGAGATGTTGGTTCCGACTCGTCTACTGGTGTGAAGACAAAATAGGAGTGGTGATCCTCGATAACGAAATCCGAGCGACCGGAGAGGTATGTACTGTATTTTTGGAGGTTGAAGCCGTCATGAATGTAGAGCGGAAGAATGGATCCGCCAAAAGACCTTTGTCTCATAGCTGTGGTCGTCCTCGTATCTGTACAGAGGCTGAGCAGTCGTCAACGACACGAACCGCAAAGGCTTACGGAAATCCGAGAGCTCCGGTATATCGTTTGGCTCGTTCAGTATTTCGATACCGACGACGTTGGTTACGTTTTGAAGCTGTTCCATCAAGAACATGCAAACCCCCAAGGTTTTGTCCATGCTCGTAGTGCTGCTGAACAACCTCGTCTGGCCGTCGGATATAACGGAGTGTGATTGGCCGTTTTGACTCCCAGTCGCGCCATGAACGTCCACTAACACGCCGAGGCCATGTTTATCGCTCGGATGACTCGCAGCCAAGAGTTGGTATAAACGTCCGCATACTGATCGAAAGAGGTGCCCTCATGCGCCCCCGCCGTCCAGGACGGCGAGTCTAGTATCAGACGTAGGTATAGCTTTATGTAAGCAGTAAATACAATAATAAATTCCGACAATAATAGCTCTGATGATTCTGAGGCGACCAGATGAACCCTCCCTGGGCTGCACAAACAGGGTGTGCTCTGCTCATGAATCAATGTGAGAGCATAGAATATATATCAAGCACTTCAGCCTTGGGAGAAGCATGTTCTGTGCTAAGTTTGTTCTAATTAGTGTTTTGATTATGCAATATATATTTGGATAGATAAGATTACATCCTTGAGGTCGTCGAAGGCCTGAATCTCAATCAAAGTTCGACGTTAACCATAGCATTCCAAAGTTGACCAACCATGACAGGCTGCTGCCCTTCCTTTTCTCCTCCTACCTATTCAACACTGTCACCACCAGATTCCCCTCCTCCTTACTCACTGCTCTATCAACCCCTAATGGCACCACTCAGCCGCAGGCTCGAACTTCTCTCTTCCAGGAGTGACTTTCCCTTAACCACTCATACATTGATTTCAACCCTCCACTCTCTGGTGGACCTCCCTGTAGACTTGCAGGAAATCCAGGTTGACTCTTCTGGGGCTAGCATGGCTTCCATTGGCTCCACCACCACTCCTGCTGCTATCCCTGTCACCACTCCTGCTTCCTCCATGGCTCCTGTTGCCACCACTGCCTCTGCCACCATTGCCATGACTGTTCCTGCTGCTGCCACCACTTCTACTGCCACTGCCACCATCACTCCTACTGTCTCTGCCATCACTGCTTCTGCTGCCACTGAGACCCACACCTTTCTCACAGGTGCAATTTCCACCCAGTCACCCTCTTTTACCATGTTCCAGCAAATTCCTCCTGCCACCATAGTCACAAGTGTTCGAAATTGGAACCCTCTTGTCCTCAGGGGTACTATGCCCAGCTTGGATGGGCTTGGAGACCTAGAAGTACAAAGTGTGACTCACAGGAAACTCAAGTTTAGAAGTTATCAGCATGAGTTCATTGAGATGGTGCTTCAGCACAAGCAACAGCCCAATATGTAGGTCCCATATTGGTTCTCCATGCCAATCTAATCCATCTTATATCACTTTAGGCAACTCCCTCATGTTGTTGTTCATAGGAGAGGCAAGCTTCCTGGTCAAAATAATCTTGCAGATGATATCATTGCAGTACTCTCATCAATGGAAGCAAATGCCCACAATGCATATCCTGCAATCTTTTCTCTCACATGGCCAAACAATCGACCCCCCCTTCTTCATGCCATCTTGTTTTTCACCCTCTTGTCTCAGTTATCACCAAGGTACCATGCCTTTGAAAGTAACTGTTACTACTACACTGCCACCATACTCACAACATTAGAAATCTACCGCCCTGATCTCCCTGCCCCCCAGCCCCAGCAGGGTCAAGCACAGAAGAAACAGTCAAGATATCTTTTGATCAAGGTGTTGGATGCAAAGCAGGTAGCCTGTGATGCAGCAAGACTCACTGCAGAATTCTATGCCATACATTTCAGATGGGTGACTCTACCACTTGTTTTGCCCTCAGCTCGTCAACCTCAGTCTTCTGGGCATAGGAAGTAGAAATTCCAATATATTCTATTGTACCATTATGTTTAATTGTTTCATTTCTGCCCATCAACTGTTGTTGATCAGAGCATGACTGGAGACTTTTTGAAGTTTGACAACTGCATAGAAGACCACATGCTGAGTAGATTAGGGTGGTTGACAATACTCCGGCGTGGCTCCGTTGGTTCCGAGTTCCGGTCCCGGAACTACTTCCGGAATTTTCCCATGGCGTTCTGAACCCGGAACCGCTATTCCGGAGCCACTTCCCGTGGTGTTCCGGACCCGGAAGCGTCGGAAGCACCAGAAGTGCTATGGTTGTAAAACCTTTAGTTAGGGAGAGCGTACGCTGGGTGGGTCAGGATGGCAGTGACGAGCTTCACGGGAAGGGTTTAATTCTCAATACGTTATCCTACGAATAAACACGTAGATGGTTGCGCCGGCCCAGCAACATGCAGGTACGACGTCATTGTTTGCATTGCTACCCACTCTAGGTCGATGCTGGTTTCGATAAACATCAGTAGTTTCTCTCCAAAGGGACATTTGTTACCCTGGTAAGCATAAAACGACGACAAGATTCGAAAGCGAAGACGAAGAACGAACAAGCACGTAAAATAAATGGCATGGTGACCCCACTTGGTGACTCATCGTCCCATTATCCCAGGCCCTTCTTCAAATTCATCGGGGTCACCCACCAGCCCCTCTGAGTTTCTTTAACACCCGCTCGTGTAGCGCTCGAAGGATGGGTCCGATCGCACTGCCTTCACATACGACGCCCACGTCGATCGGGGCGATGCGTCGTCCTCCGACACCGCTTTCGGACGTGCGTGGGCGCGTGGCGCGGACGGCGTCGAGCACGAGCGCACGGAACTCTGGAATGGGTTCGAGCCCAATCCTCTCGAGGTTTGCATTCATGTGGGTATGCGAAGCAGAGTCCGAACCGGTGCCAGAGTCTTGCTGTGAAGACGACACGGCGTTGCCTTGAAACAGCGAATACGATGCATCCAAGATGGCGATGCGTTTGCCGGTCATTAATCTCAAATCAAGCGCGTGTCTGGTCCAAAAAAAAACAGAGGACATGACATGAGTGGACAATCTGGAAAAGAGAAGTAAAGGAGAGAGAGACATACCGGAGATCACCATACAACACCCGCCACCATCCCATACCCTTGACGACCGTGTCAAACCACGGTTCTTCCGCTAACTTGACTTGCTTGGGCCTCCCATGGCCGATTGATACCCGCTCCTCTCTCGTACCCGCAGAGAGGCGATCAAGTTCGACGGCGATGGGCAATGTATCCCGGAGAAGTCCTACAAGACGATGAAGCGACGGTGCAAGGGGTCCCTGCCGAAGAATTTGGCGGAGGTACGGCTCAGCTTCCTCATGCGGGTTTGATCGTAGATACGGTTGTACGGATGTGACAGGGTGAGGTGGTGCGAGGGTGTTAGCGTTCGAAGGTGCAAGTAATGGAGAGCAGCACGAGAAACGAAGTTCGAATGAACCGCCAGTTGGGGAAAGTTGGTCCGTACAACTTATCAATACCGTATAGTCCTGTAAGCGAGTTTCAGGTTGGATCTAGGGCATAACAAAGGACGAAAATGACTTACCGAGGCATAGGCAAATTCTACGGTCTGTAGATCGAACGAAAGGAGTCGGACGTCTCTCCACTTTCTTATTTTCGCCATCTGGGCGACTGCATCAAGAATCTTCGTCAGCAAACGAGCCATTCCCTAAGGCACATACAATCGCCTCACCCTCTCGGGCAATCACCACCATCTTGGATACCCTTGCCCATTCCTCGAGGAACTCGTCCACGCATGTATCCACCTGTTCGGACAGGAACGATACAACCGCTTCCGTAGCGTCATAGATGATCCTCTTTGACGGTCGAATAATATCGCTGCCACTCCGTCCGGCTGCAGCCCGTTTCCCAACAGGCTGCTGTACATATTTGAGCTTGACACATGTTACGACTTGAGCGCCTTTGTCTGACCACCAATTGAGCGGTATGACACGGATGTTCGGCATTGCTGCCTCGGCCGCCGGAGCGCCGGAAAGGATATCAGATGATTGAACGCAGAGCGCAGGTATGGAACGGGCAAGCGATGACTGCATGTAAGATACCGCAGATGACGAAGGGAGTGCGTTCAGTGGATTGACGTGCGTGTACGGAATACCACGGAGCTTGAACTGCGCTTCGACTTTCGTATAGGCAACACGTGCACTGAGAATCCATCGTACAGGCTCAAAACGGACAGCCATCAGTACAGATACTACTCACCAACAATAAGCATACAGTTCTCGGAGGGTCTGTGTCTCCAAATGAAAGCTAACAGTGGATAAGGCGCTGAAAAGTGAGGCTGATCATGCTGTGGAACTCACTTGTCTTCCCTTCGTAGGGTGTTGTGTGTCGATGAGGCAACGTCGCGCTTCCGCTTCTGCCCAACCTGAAAATCTTCCACATGCGACCCAACAACAATTTCGGATGGTCCTTTCTCACCCCGTATACGTCGAACGTCCAACCATCCAATATCCTCCATGATCATGTTACCAAACATACTGTCCGGCAGCACTTTGACCGAGATGAGCGCATAGCGGAAATCTTGCTCGGTGATCACGAGTACGAGGTAGTGAGACGGAAAGTTGGAGAGTTTGATGTACATTGTACCTCTTGCCAATGGACCTAGCTTTTGTAACTCTGAAGAGTGTACGTGCGTATGGGTTGACAGGGACAAGGACGAGAAAGCGAGACCACATACCCTCCCTTGAGAAATTACGGTGCCGGAAGACTTGCAGGCCGAGGTAGCTCGCCTTCTGCTCGACGAGGTCCATGATTGTCTACAGTGCACATAGGTTCCGTATGTAATTGGATATATTTTCTTTTGACTTACGTTTAATCGCAGCTTTACCAAGGCCTCTAGCAACACACCTGGATTGTCGTTTAGGCGATCCGAGAGAATTGTAAACCGGGGCCCACGGGAGGCAGCGGCGAGATCGCCTGTATCCCGAAGGTTCATGCGACCAGTTCTCACATCAATCGAGACAAGAACGACTTCGTCCGCACAGAGATGGACACGAAGGACGTGGTACCCGCCTACAGACAGGTTCAGATAACCCTTCATAGACAACTTGGCAATACAGACCATGAGAGTCCAAGATAACTTTCCCGTCAGGAGAAAACACGTTCCGGGTCGGGCCGTGTTGTAGTTGCCATTGGAATACTTTGAGGATAGCTCTGGCATGCGAATTGATTACTTTGTGTAGCATCGCCTCGAAGTCGAGGTTGTTCGACTCCTACGGGACTTGCATTAGATTTCACCCTACCGATTTGCATATACTCACAACCAAGAGTTCTCCCATATTTGCCAAGCTTTCATCTTGGTCGATGACGACGCACAGGGTGCCTTTCATGGGTTCCCACTTGACCTCAAACTTGAGTCCTTCAACCTCGTCTGATGGTCGTGCTGAACCCAGTTTTGCTTTGAGCTGAAGTTCAGACAGTATACGGGCTACCGGTGACCGAGCGGGTCCACCACCGATTCTAGGACTCGCACGATTCTCCACAATTGAGATCGTAAGGGTGCCCCCATGAGGTGGCAGTTTGACGCGACTGAGGGGTTGTACGCGTGCTGGGACAGCCGTGGGAGTAGGACGTCTTGGGAGTCATCTCAGCAGATCGCCAGGTCAAAAGACGAAAGTGCTTACACCCAATACGACACTGAAAGCGTCTTATTGCCGTTTAATATTTCAACTTTTAAGTATTGTCCCCATCCAAGAGAGCACATCCGGACGGCCTGCAAACAAAATTTGCTCCATACGTTACCAATGTAGCAGACAAACTCGTGAACTGACTTGATACCACAGAATCTGAAGTTGGTAGGAAAGAGACATCATCTCTACAGGAACATGGTGGGCTGAATGTTAGGAGTCTGCGCAGTAGCACTTACGTAGAAAGTTGTACAACCGTACGAGCGGTGCGTCCACCATTCCCTCAGGTAGTTTCGGTCTTTCGAGAACATCAGTGCCGGGGGGAAGGTCCACTGGCTCAGGTAGAGGTAGGTAGTATGCCATGCGAGTATCTGCCTCGTCCGTGATGTGTCGCTTCAGGACGCCTGCTGGCTCCTGAGGGAACTCTACAGGTCGCTAGAGCTCAGTTTTCGTAGATCCATACCATTGGAGACATACCATCCGCCCCACTCATATCCCCCCCGACAGAGAACAGGAACTTCACATTGGCGAAGAACCAGCCATCATTTTTCTCTGCCCCACGCATACAGACAGAGGTTTCAAACAAGTTTGGGACGGTGAAGTGTACCCTACCACCCGCTGGATCACAAAGGAGTTTCAAATGGGGTCTCGACACAAAGACAAGGACTGTGTGACAGTACCAATTCGATGCTGAGACATCTCCACTGGTATTATTTCCGTCATGCGAAGACGATACCGCATAATCTCCTCCATGTCGCTCAATGTTTTGATTACATCGGCGTCGGTCAGGGGTGGAATGGGAATAATAGATTTCTGCACTCAGTACCATGAGTCCATTTTCTAAGTACAGGAAGATACAATGCGACCTTGATCCCAGAGGGAAGACGTTTATACGTGCCCGAGGTTAGCACGTCAAGGGAGGTAAGGAGATCGTGATTTCGAAGTCTGGTATGTTGTCAACAGATGGCCATATACGGGGAGATGCGCATCCTCACCTTGCGGGATCTAGGCTTTGCCTCGAATAAGTAAGCCCACCAATCACGCGCTCGAATTGTTGATTTTGATTCATGAGGAACGCGGTGATATTCTATCTTTATATGAGCATCTGCGAGCAATAAGAAACGTCCTGAATCGACTTACCATGCACTTTTGAACTGTCTCTGCATCGCGCGCCCATTTGGTGACCGCATACAGCTTTACGACTTGCTTCTTTGTCTTGACTACCCAGTCAGCGATCGTTCGCTTTCTTGCGGCATCCGACATGTTTGGCAGCCTAAATTTCCGAGCATCAGAAAGCAGCCTAGTGGAGCCGTATGGACGCTCACGTCTCCGCGAGTTCTGATAGTTCAGCATAGATCGCTTGCATGACTCTGGAGAGCAGCTCTCCGAGAGGTACCTGACCGTCGAGAACGACGGGGAGCTCCATTTCAAGTTGCTCCATGGTGGGTTCCTGTTCTAGATGACCATTCGACGTCAGTCCATTCAGGACAGCGAGCGCCTCCGCCTTTTGTTTTTGCATGTCGAAAGCGCCCCGGCTAGTGCCATTTATCGCTGTCGGTTCCATCGAGCGCAGCTCCGGTCGTGCAGGTAGTTGGGTCGTCTACGTCGCCGGCGTCAAGCGCTGAGAGAAAGCGCGAGCACGCGCAGGAGAGAGGAAGAGGGTCTGCGGTTTCTTTAGCGGCCGACTTGAACAAGGTGACACGCGCCACGCCCCCTTTCCTATTTTAGACATGTCGGGACAGTCACAATGCCTTCACGTGACTCGGGATTTTCCGGGGCTCGACCTGAGCTTTCTGAGCCAGCGAGCGAGCTCATCAACGACGGCGACGGGCCCAGCGATGCTCAAGGTCTCAAAATCAGCTGCTCTCTTACAGAGGCAGCGTCCCACGCTCAAGCGCTCTCTTGCAACGGTTGCGGACCCCCCTGTCCGTCACTATGGTGGCCTGAAAGACCAGGACCGTATCTTCACCAACGCTTACTGCAGACATGATCACGGCTTGAAGGGCGCCTTGGTCAGTTCACGTGGTGCTCTTTGCTGCGTTCTGAAAAAACAAACAAACAAATTTCTCTAGCCCCGTGGCGATTGGCATCGGACGAAAGACATTCTTCTGAAAGGCGACTCTTGGATTATCCAAACTATCAAAGACTCTGGACTGAGAGGACGCGGAGGTGCCGGTTTCCCCAGTGGACTTAAGTGGTCGTTTATGAACAAGCCAGGCTGGGAGAAAGACAAGCGGTACGTTCTATTTCCACTCATGCTCTACCAAATTCACTTCGTGCTAGGCCTCGCTACCTTGTAGTGAACGCGGACGAGGGTGAACCAGGAACATGCAAGGATCGTGAGATCCTCCGTGGTGATCCTCACAAGCTTGTCGAGGGCTGTCTTGTCGCTGGCCGCGGTATGAACGCGAGCGCCGCATACATCTATATTCGTGGAGAGTTCGTTCAAGAGGCCAATCACCTCCAACAAGCCATTTCCGAGGCATATCGTGCTGGTCTACTCGGTAAGAATGCCTGTGGTTCGGGTTACTCATTCGATGTATTCGTTCATCGCGGAGCCGGCGCGTACATTTGCGGCGAGGAAACGGCCCTTATCGAGTCCATCGAGGGTAAACAGGGCAAACCCCGTTTGAAGCCACCTTTTCCTGCTGACGTCGGTCTTTTTGGTTGCCCAACAACTGTCGCGAATGTTGAGACCGTCGCTGTTGCACCTACCATCTGTCGACGCGGGGCAGCCTGGTTCGCCGGTTTCGGTCGAGAGCGTAATCAGGGCACAAAATTATTTTGCATTAGCGGCCACGTCAATAATCCATGCGTGGTTGAAGAAGAGATGAGTATCCCCCTCAAGGAGCTTATTGAGCGACATTGTGGCGGTGTCAGGGAGGGTTGGGACAATCTACTTGGAATCATCCCCGGTGGAAGCTCTGTCCCTGTATTACCCATTGACAAATGCTCTGAGGTTCTTATGGACTATGACTCTCTAAAAGACGCACAGTCCGGTTTGGGTACGGGTGCCGTGATCGTCATGGACAAGAGCACAGACATTGTTGCTGCTATCGCACGGTTCTCTTCAGTAGGTCTCTCCCTAGACTACCCGTACTCTTCCCGCCTGACGAGTTTCTAGTTCTACAAACACGAGTCCTGTGGTCAATGCACTCCTTGTCGTGAGGGAACCACGTGGATGATGAACATGATGAACCGCATGGTGGAAGGCCGCGCGCATCGTCGAGAAATCGACATGCTTCTTGAACTCACGTAAGTTTTTTTTATCCATCTGCTTCACACGAGTTACATGATCTCGTTTACAGCAAACAGGTAGAAGGGCGTACAATCTGTGCTCTCGGGGACGCTGCTGCATGGCCGATTCAAGGTCTTATGCGTCATTTCCGGCCAGAGGTCGAGGCTCGCATTGACGCATTCCGTGCAGCCAATGGTGGGGTGTTATTCGGTGGTCGGCTGAAGAGCGAAGTGGACCCCACGCTGGCAGTTTCAGACAATTTAGGTGCAAATCTGATAGAGCCCGGTGATAGAGTATAATGTGCACATACCACGTTGGCCTCGTAATTTCGTGTCCACAGGGCCTATGGTGTCAGTATCTATAAACTTGGAATCAGCGTGCGTCAAGTGAAGTGAGACTATTGTACAATTTCCCCCTAGAATTCCACATTGCCAACAGGTATCAATCTTGGGTATATTTTACAATCCTCATTACTAACGAGCACCTGGTGCCCTTAGTCCCTCGTAAGCAGACGATTTTAGTTCACCTCGGGTTCCTGTCCTCTCGACGTCTTCCGCGGCAGTGATTTTGCCTTGTTCTCGGCCGTCAACCTGGCCATCTGGTCGTCCATCGTCCATCCTTCCACCGCGTTTCGCTCTCTGAGAGAAGCGACCAGACTATCTCTGACTTGTTCGAACCTGTTCTCTAAGACCTTGGCGTGATTTTGCGCGAGCCGACAAAGTATGGTCGCATAGTGCCAAGCTCCCACAGGCGTGGATATGTCCAGCCTCTCTACCAACCGCTCGAAAAGGTAGACAAACTGTCGCAACAACGAAATGTCGTCATCGACACATGGACAAGGGGGAGTGAACAAGTCAACGTACGTTGTCGTCCCGAATGATTGCAGCTGGTAGGACCACGATGGGACCGTCCGTCTGTACGCCGTACACAGGGACATTCGTGATCCCGACGGCCTGAAGGAACTTGACGGATGCAACGAGGTACATCCTGACCTGATTCGTACCTTTCATCAAATTGTCCGATGCCTTTTTGTATTCGGCGGTCAGGATTGGTAGCTCAAGACATATACCGTCTGCTCCGACTCGGAGCCGCTGAGTCTTGGAAGCCAGTACGTCCATGGATTCCGCTAAGCCTGCTTGTCCTTTATCCAAACCCTGCGTGGAAAGAGAGACAGAGGATAACGGTATGGTATAACGCGTTCCGTTCATCGCCTTTCCTGTACCAGCAGATGCGTCCGGAACAGTCAGAGAGTTACTTGCCATCTTGGTCGATGCCTCGCCCTGGCCCTCGTCAGGCCGGACTCTGGATCCGGTCGCTGAAGCCTTGGTTTCGTTTCTTCTTCTTCTGCCATCATAATTTCGAACAGGGCGGACAACAAGCGGGAAGTGGTCGATGTCTTTGAGTGATACATTTGGGAGTTCGACCAGCAAACGACCCAATGCATCGCATCGTCCTGTCGACGGACTCCTACTGAGCTTCGAAATCATCAAGGCCTCCGTCCCTTCTTCAGCCACCCGTCTCCAAAAGGACCACTGGGCAAAGGCGAATGAAATACAGTCAAGCTCGCGAAAATATTCGCGTTGGGAACAGCCTCGCCCTTGCAACCAGCTATCAAGATCTGTTGCTTCACGATTGACGAGCCTCGCGATTGACTGCTGGACACCCGGTCGGCCGTCTCCTTGGAAAATGTCGCTCTTGGGGAAACGGAGGGTAGTCTCCAAACTGCAGAACATCAAGAAAGGCACGTTTAACTACACAAACAAAGACACACGTTGGGCGGGAAAGGGGATCTTCCAGGTGTGCGATTGAGTGACCATCATTTAATGCATGTGTTGCATCATTCTTCATTGGCTGGACGAGGCGAATGAAGAAGTCAAACAGCAAGCGATCGTGGTCATGGCGCCACGCCGCTTCATGCGCGTTCTGCTGTAGCTCTTTCTTTTCACGGGATCTGCGAGATGCCTGAAATATTGCCGAAAAGCTTTGTTCGAGAATTCGCAAGTCGACAGGAAACTCCTCCACAGGGACGCATTCGACTGCACCAGGTTGTCGCTTAAGTGAAGCTACGCTCTCCAAGAGTTCTTGTATGCACGGCTCCAGTGCAGCGTCCACCGATGGGAGGTCTTGCTAAGAAACATAGGGTACATTAATATAAAAGTGTAATGCAGAGGTACTCACTCTGATGCGCCATGTCTCGGGCCAGATGAAGCCTGTCATAGCGCTGTACTCCTTACGAAATTCCAAATCAAATGGAATGGACTGCGGTATCACCCGACGATCAAACATCCAGTGATAAACCCTGAAATCATCCTGCTCGGTAGTTGCAGCAAATCTGCACAATATTTGTGGTGACCAGATGCTGTCAAGTTCTTTGTATCCACTCACGCGGAACATGATAATGGTGAACGAAGCGTTAGAATGCTATCAGTGTGAGCGTGCGGTTCACGAAGCTCTCTACGTGGACTATCAATCAAACGGATAATCGTCCATGACTCTCGTAACTCACGGGACCGGCAAACTTTTCTCCCCTGATGTAACCGACGACGGAGGTGGTGGATAACTGCGCAAAGAAAACATCAATCTCAATCACTGGCAAGGGACAAAGACAGTCTCACGATGGTCGTCTAGAGGTCGACTGGTGTGGCGGTGACGACGTCGTGGAACCAAGTCTGCAGGGCAAGCAGTGAAACACGGAAGAAGATGCGGGAAACCATAAAGCCTACAAGCTGCTTTTGTCTCCTTCCTTGCGGGGAGGCATTATGCTGTCAGTACGGCTCAGCAATCGAATACACAGGAAGCGGTAGCGGTATGGAGGGACACACTCTTCGCCCGCCGAGTATTTCTGACTTTTAATCCACTGGACAACCGTGTCTCGGGCACTGTACTTTTCCGGAATGGAAGCAGAATCCTCCATTTGGATACCTGTATCAATCCGCCAGGAAAGTGACGAATGGGATTGTATCTCGCTGATAACTGCGCCTACAGAGTAACCGACGGAGTCACAGACGCCATACACGTGTGATTCCAGACCGCACAGGAGCCGAGAGACGACAAGAGCCACCGAGGGCAACGATAAATCGAGCTTGAGTGGGGTTCCTATCTCCCCAAGATGAATACGTGGCTTACACGAGTAGACCAGTTCTCAGACGAGAAATCCCAAAATGGTGGTAAATCACTCACCAGAACACGATTAGAAGCCAGATCTTCTTCAAGCCATCCCACGAACAATTTGATCGTCGTGTCGTACTTTGAGAATTCCAACCCAATCAACGGATCGCTGATGTGCCACACTCGCCGCTGGTACAGCAAGCTGGACATCAAGAGCGGGAGTCGCTCCTCGTCGGCCATGCAGAGTACAGGTATATGGCAAACAGATGGTGAAGTTATGGGCTGGGAATATGCAAGGAAGTGGGCGTCAAAATGTGGCGGGAGAAAACCTTCCTCTTGCATTTCCTCGACCTCCTCGGGTATCTTGGTTCTTTCGCAAGCATTGAGGAATTCTGACATGGTGGGTAGCGAACGATTGAATAGTTCGGAATCGACGTAGGAACCCTCCTCATCGCTAGGTAGATGTTCGAGGTCAGGATCACCCTTCTCGACAGGCATCTCCTGGCAAACTGAAATGATGAGCGGTACATATAATTTTTTTGTCATATACTGCAGAATCGGGATTGCCTCCCCGCTGAAATGTCGTGGAAGAACCACAGGGACGTCTTCCCTGGATGGATGTCGGATTAAATGGCACCAGCTTCGTCAGACGACCACAGACGTACAGTGAGAAAAGTCGCGCATGAGCATCCAAGACAGCGTTCCTCACAAGGACAACGAGGAAGGACTCCTTTGGAAATGGGGTGTCTGTTAGGTTTTCTGTTTCAATGGCTGCTCGAATCCTGGCACAGTCGACGAGCGCGGTATTAAACACGGCGCGCAGACGCTGTTCCACCTCCTTATCGACAACTTTGTCTGTATCATCCCAGAGATCAACGCTAGACGCGTCGCCGGACGCGCAAACTTGATCGACCAGGTCAATTACGCTCTCGTTAGTATACTGGACCGAACCCTTCTTTCAAGTCGGAATGAGTAACTCGAAATCTAGATTCCGGCTAGAAGAACATACTACGCGTGATTTGAACCACCTGGGTATTTTCAACTCGCTTTGCAGAGACTGGACGAACTTCGAGACAGAGGGTGGCCACGAGGTCGCATCGCAAGACTTGTATATATCTTGTTTGATGAGCTCCGCGTACGATGCCATTGATACACGGAAGGAAACGAAAAGAACTCGACGGCAGGCAGTGTTTGGGTGCGACCTAGCGGTGGCTGACAACAAGATTGAGTGTTACATGCTGTAACGCAGTGAATCCATACCTAGCTGCGACGAGTAGGCTAGTTGTGTCGGAGAACAAAAGCCTGAGGGACTACTAGTAGAATGGGAGAAGGTTTAGATCGGTGACATTTAAACACCAACCTGTACTAGCACATCCACAACATGCGCAAGGGACTATCCAGGACTGGTGTTAGACAACTTTCCGATTCACTGAAGTCCACTTCCAAATTATTCTGCAACCGGAATGCACCTGTCTGGATCGCCACTGGGCGTATGTTCACGTCGTCGGGCCTCATCGAGATCCCGAGAAGGTGGGGAACGCTATAACCTCGGAAATTATCTATCGGCCGGCATTTTTGTTAAAGAGCCGGAGTCGACCAGGCATGGTGCTCATTGGGTACCTTTCTGCTGAGGGACACCTCGGTAAGGCGACTGACCACGACCCGCTTCACCTGGGATCTTACAAGAGGAGCTGCCCAACATTCAAGAACGCAGGGGGTAGCGAAGAGCTCCTCTCCGCGATGTTCGAGACGACACGCGCTGGTACTTTCCATGGTTGATCTCGACTTTTCCGCAACCTCACTCGCCTTGTGTCCAGTTCAATCAACAACCTCTGAGGCTTCCTTGTCACCAGAGCTCTCTTCCTCCATGACTACCCTCGCTCGCATCCCATGTCGCCGCGTCGTCCGTACTCGTCTCTCTACCCTCGAAAACGCTCACCACCCTTTTTCTTCCAGCCCGCATTGCATGCATCATCACCACCTCGGCAGACACCGCCTAGCTGCACGATGCCATCGCCGACAAGTCCCAACCCTTTGCTGTCAAACTGCACCAAGACTCCTTCCACACCTACAAATACGACCCCCTGTCCCTCCATGTCCTAGTACAAAAGGACCGACCCCTTAAAATGTACAAAGCCATGCGGACGATGCGTCGCGTGGAGACGGTAGGCGACATCCTCTACAAGCTTCTGGCATCTCGCCATTGGACAGGCAAGTCCACCTCTTACCCCTTGCACTGGATTGCTCACACCATCCTAGGAAGTCGTCATTGTCGGCCTCGAATACGGTGTCCACTGTATCATCACCGCCTACCGCTGTCATCCCTTGCAGTCATGCGTGGGAGCACCGTCAAAGGTGTGCTTGCCGAGTTCCTCGGTCGGAAGGGGTGGATCGATGCACATCTTCACCCCTTCCTTCTTTGGCGGTAACGGTATCGTCGGTGCCCAAGTCCCCGTCGGCGGTGGCCTCGCCTTTGCTCAAAAGTACTTTGGCGAAAAGAATGCCACGTTTGCCCTCTACGGTGACGGCGCCAGCAACCAGGGTCAGGTCTTTGAGGCATTCAACATGGTACGTGTACATCCTCGACCTGCACTGACAGAGACCAAGCATCTATCCCTCTGACAGGCAAAGCTGTGGGACCTCCTGCGTCTTCGTCTGTGAGAACAACAAGTACAGTATGGGTACGTCGATCGAGCGCAGTTCCTCCAATGCCGAGCACTTTAACCCTGGTGACAAGACACCTGGTCTCCAAATTTGTCCATTTAGTTGACCACCTCCATTCCTTCGCTGATGCAATGACGCATACACACAGGTCAGCGATATGGACACGATCGCATCCAAGCATGCCGTCGAGTTTGCTCACAACTGAAGGCAATGGTCCACTCCTAATGGTGTTTGTCACCTATCGCTACGGTGGTCACCCGTATGGATCCTCTTCGTTCTGTTCTTGTACGGACGTTGCTCACACGACTTGGCCGGATAGGATGTCCGACCCAGGGACTACCTACCGCACCTATGAAGAAGTGCAACGGATTCGGAGCACGCAAGATCCGAACCGTGGATTGCAACGGTACATCGAAGACTGGAGTCTTGCCACCGAGCAAGAACTCGAGGTGCATCTTTTTCACCCGTCTCCCACCCGTCCCAACACACCCTGTTTGTTGTTATCGTTGAAACGGGTAGCAACTCGACAAGGAGGCCAAGGCAGAGGTCGACAAGGTTGTGGATGAAGCCAAACAATCGCCCGATCCCATCGCCAAGGACCTGTGGACGGACATTTACTACAAGCACAGAGCCACCTTTCATGCGTGGTCGGGAGCGGGAAGAGGTACGTGTTGGCCTTGTTCGTATCTCGGACCTGCTCTATAACGCATGCGATGACAGGTAGGTGTACTATTATCGAACATGACTCGGGTTGGCCGATGCACGCGTGGTGGGAGCGGGTGATGGCAAGGTGTAACGCCCCACGTGAGGCACCCTTGTTTCGGTAGAGACGTATTCTACAACGAACGAACATCGAACAGCCCGGAAACGTAATGTCTTCGACGAATGATGGATTCACTGGCGTACGGTTGGTCGTTCTGATACTACCGAAAGTCAGCAGATCATACGGTCGATTCAACAAGGAAACTCTAACCCACGTTGACCGCACGGGCATGCATCTTGACATGGTCCACTGCAAGAGAAGCGCGTGTATGTGAACGATGTCAGGGAGCAACGCGCATCATCAACAAGGGTCTTCAGTCACAGGGGTTTCTAGTTAATCTGCACAATGAGCTGGCATCTGGAGGAGACGCGGTTCGCTTTTCCTAGACGTTTGGAACCGAATATACCGATGATACAGCCTCAACAGGTGTAAGCCCATTGGCATACACATCACGTGCACAGTATATCTACATCGCATCCCGTAGATATAGCAGTAGTTCATCTTGTACCCGTACGCCGTCGTCGTCCCAGCAGAGCGTGGTCCAGTTCTTCCGTCCGCCTCTTCAGTGTTTCTCGCCGCTTGGCCCTGGCGGGCTTCCAACAGGTTTGACGTTCGTTTTTGTCTGACTTGGACGCGGCGTGGTTACAGAAGGGTTTGCATGAGTCGAAACGTTGAATTCCAAGCACAACCATGAAATTTCATTGGTACACCTACTGAATACCTCATCAACAGTTTTCATCGAGTCAATGAATTGTCAAATTCAGTGAATTTCGTGCAGCTCATCTGGGTTCATGGAAAATACATCAAATTATTCATGCAATGGATCATTGAAAACAAATCGCTTGTACCAACAAAAAAAGCATCTCGACAATCGTTCGAGTTAGACCTCATCGATTCTCCACTGGCACCATCTGCCTGCGTCTCGAGTTCATCCGGCACAAAACTGCTATGTGCCATGTTGACCATGCGGTCAATTATACCAAATTCCACACAGACCGACCCGGCTCCTGTTCGTTGGCGATCGCAATCATATAGGCTGTACCTGATGATGGTGGGGATCGCGTTGTCGCGTTATGCCGTGCGACGTGTGGGGCAGCGAGGGCCACACCAAAGTTGCTTACTCAATCAGTTCACACGGCCTCACTAGTCTTGACTATGAGATAACGTTTTCAACGCTCACCCGTTTGCACCCATGTTCACCCGTTCACCACCTGCCCAACCCGTTCACACCTACGTGCGTCCACCCGTCTACCGCCCGCCCGCCCGCCCTACCCATTCATGCTTAGGGATTTATGGATATATCCTGGACTGGGTATCAGGTATAGCAGCCCGGGTGCCAGCATCGAGTCATGACGAGTAGCAAGGCGCTTTGCTCTTCTCACTCGCTACGTACTACAGGTGAGTGAGTTGAATAAATTCACTTCTGTACTAATATCCACCAATCCATGCCCCAACTGCCCATCCGTGCCTCAAACGAATGACACGCACTCACCTCGTCCTTACCCTGCCACGAGCAACCCCGCCCCCTTGCACCAAACGAGTGCACGCACCTCGCTCTCCCTCATCTTGCCATGACGCAGTGACCCCGCCCACTCGCGACCTCTCGGCCGATATAGCGACACAGGCGACGTTTTGCAAACAATCGAAAACGATGACGGTGATGAGCTCGAGACGGTCTTAAGATCGATCCAATCCATTTCGATAGCACATTCTTAGGGCTCAAATGCGATGATTTTGACTCAGGTAGCCAGTACCTCATCATTGCCAGCAGAGAAAACGGCGAAGGCCGGATCGATGCGAACACAGGCTGACAGTCGCAAAACCCAAGGACTCGGATGCAGTGGGAATTAGGTATCAATCCGACGATGTATGGTATCCAAGCTGTTTTCTTTCATACTTCTGCCCTCCGTACACTGCTTGTGTAAACATCCTGCATGCACTCTTGTAGACAATGCACTCCTGTATATTGTATGCTTATAATCGAAGAACCTATCATGTATCGTGATTCAATTCGACCAGTGGGCGAGCCCATGGGAAGGCAGCGCAGTCCCTACTACACGCAGCGGAAATCAGACGCGTCGAGCCCGGGAGCGTGGAGGGTGCTGATTCTCGAGACACAGCCGCAACTCCAGGACACACAGAGCATCTCAGCGTGTTCCCAAACCACCGCATTGCAGCTTGTTAGGCCAGGCAGGATGGACTCAGAAGGTGCTTTTGTGTTCCCCTCTAGATGCAAAGCATTGAAATGACGCCCAACAGTCAGCAAGCTGTCCTCGCGAGCAACTGCTCTGTTTGCGAAATTTGAACAAGGAAAGGGAACGAACTACATTGATGAGGCAATTACGATGCTTGGAATTCATCTCCACAGCCGTTATGAACAACTTGGAGCAACAAGAGACCTCGAGGAAGGGATTGTCCTCAGCCGAGAAGCACTGAGCCTTCTGCCGAAAGGACACCACGATCGCTCCATGTCCTTGAACAACCTTGCAGCCAATCTCTCCACTCGGTACACGCAACTCGGGGCCATTGAGGACCTCACAGAGGCGATTGTCCTCGACCGAGAAGCACTGAGCCTTCGGCCGATAGGACACCTTGATCGCTTCATGTCCTTGAACAACCTTGCAATCAATCTCTCCACTCGGTACAACCAACTCGGGGCCATTGAGGACCTCGAGGAGGCGATTGTCCTCAACCGAGAAGCACTGAGCCTTCTGCCGATAGGACATCCTCATCGCTCCTCGTCCTCGAATACCCTTGCAACCAATCTCTCCACTCGGTACGACCAACTCGGGGCCATGGAGGACCTCGAGGAGGCGATTGTCCTCGACCGAGAAGCACTGAGCCTTCAGCCGATAGGACACCCTGCTCGATTCATGTCCTTGAACAACCTTGCTCTTTACCTCTCCACTCGGTACAACCAACTCGGGGCCATTGAGGACATCGAGGAGGCGATTGTCCTCAACCGAGAAGCACTGAGCCTTCTGTCGATAGGGCACCCTGATCGATCCATGTCCTTGAGCAACCTTGCAGCCCATCTCTCCATTCGGTACAGGCAACTCGGGGCCATTGAGGACCTCGAGGAGGCGGTTGTCCTCAACCGAGAAGCACTGAGCCTTCTGTCAATAGGGCACCCTGATCGATCCATGTCCTTGAGCAACCTTGCAACCGGTCTCTCCACTCGGTACAAGCTACTCGGGGCCATCGAGGACCTCAAGGAAGCGATTGTCCTCGACCAAGAAGCATTGAGCCTTCGGCCGATAGGACACCCTGATCGCTCCTCGTCCTTGGTTAACCTTGCAGCCCATCTCTCCACTCGGTACAGGCAACTTGGGGCAATTGAGGACCTCGAGGAGGCGATTGTCCTCGTCCGAGAAGCACTGAGCCTTTTGCCGATAGGACATCCTCATCGCTCTCTGTCCTTGATCAACCTTGCAGCCCATCTCTCCATTCGGTACAAGCTACTCGGGGCAATCGAGGACATCGAGGAGGCGATTATCCTCGACCAAGAAGCATTGAGCCTTCGGCCGATAGGACACCCTGATCGCTCCTCGTCCTTGGTTAACCTTGCAGCTGATCTCTTCACTCGGTACGGGAAACTTGGGGCAATTGAGGACCTCGAGGAGGCGATTGTCCTCAACCGAGAAGCACTGAGCCTTCTGCCGATAGGACACCCTCGCCGCTCTCTGCCCTTGGTCAACCTTGCAATCTATCTGTTCACTAGGTACAACCAGCTCGGGGCCATTGAGGGCCTCGAGGAGGCGATTGTTCTCGGCCGAGAAGCACTGAGCCTTCGGCCGATAGGACACCCTGACCGCTCCTCGTCCTTGAACAACCTCGCTAGTTTCCTCCTTACCCGGTCCAGTCACTCGGGGCAGTTACAAGACAAGGAGGAACCCTTCCGTCTCTACTCTCAACTCGCTCTTGTCGACCAACTCGTCTCATCCAACGATATCCCTGCCGCTAGGAATTGGACCCGTGCGGCCGAAGCCTTCCGACATCCTTCACTACTTCTCGCATACGAGACTGCCCTTCGACTCCTTATTCACCATCTTGCCACTCTGCCTTCATTGCCTCAGTACCATGTCATTCTCAAGCGCCTCACCTCGTCCCTCCCAGTAGGTGCATTCTCAGCATGTCTTCGTAACCATGCTCCTGCCCGTGCAGTCGAGCTTCTCGAACAAAGCCAGGGTATATTTTGGAGTCAGCTTGCCCGCCTCTATACCCCGCTTCAGGACGTCGTTGAATCTGGCCCAGAAGGAGAGATGCTGGTAGACCAGTTCACCCAGCTGGCACTGGACATTAGGAATGCCTCCAACGCTCCTAGCATAGACCAGCATGAGCGCCTGTGGCGCCTTAACCTGAAAATGCAGAAAGTGGTGACCGATATTCGTAAGCTGGATGGCCTCTCCCGCTTCCTTCTTCCTCCCCTGTTCTCAGATCTCCAACACGCCGCCGTTGGGGGGCCCGTCGTCATCCTGAATGCAAGCGAGTATCCTTGCGATGCCCTCATTGTCTTCCTCGATCACAATCCCGTTCATATTCCGTTACAGACCACACGAGAAATCGTTCGAGAGCTGTCTGCCGAGCTCCACACATTGATTGTGCGCGCAAAAAAGGAGGACATGACGATAGAGCTCGCCCGCTTCTTACGCGAGATCTGGGAGCGGATCGTTTTCCCGATTGTTGATGTCCTCCAGACGATCGTTCCATCTCGCTCACGCATATGGTGGTGTCCCACCTCCGAGTTCTCTCTGCTCCCTTTACACGCTGCAGGTCCATACAGGAAGAGTCAACAGAATTTGGCCAATCTCTACATCTCATCTTACGCTCCAACTCTGAGTGCACTCATTCGTTCTAGATGCCACAATGGATCGGCTTCCGACAGTGCAGAGACCCATTTTGTCGCGATCGGTCAATCCCAAGCGGAAGGAGAGAGCGAACTCGCTTCTGTGGGCGTGGAACTGGACAATATTGGTCGGCACGTCGAAGGCCTCGCCACTTTCACGCGGGTAGATGGAGGGGAATCGTGCATTGATAGGGTCGTCGAGGAGTTTGGCAGGAATGAATGGGTTCATCTCGCATGCCATGGTATCCCTAACCCGGCGCGGCCGTTCGAGTCTGCGTTCGCTCTGCGCGACGGTCACTTTACGATCCAGCAGATCATCGGGCGCGAACTGAAGAACGCCGAATTTGCGTACCTCTCTGCATGTCATACGACCGTCGGTGACAAGGACAGTCCGGATGAGGCGATCCACCTTGCGTCGGCGATGCAGTTCATTGGGTTCCGATCGGTGATTGGGACGATGTGGGCGGTGGACGACGATCAGACGAACGAGATCACGTCGAGATTTTACAAGCATATGGTGGACGATTCGGGACGTTTGGACT
>JBBPLW010000194.1:0-30893 GCA_038089995.1 Tylopilus balloui
TCTGAAAGGTCCTGCCAGCCAGCGTGATTAAGCACATCGCTCGCCGAGGGGAAAACAAGTGAGGTGGTGTCGTCAAGGAACTTGCGGATGGATATAGGTTCCGAAGGAGGACCGAAGATGGAGTCGTACCCTCGCGTGATGTCGACGCTCATCACTGCACAGTTTCAGAAACGATAGTCATCCGAGGGTTCAATAAACAAGGACTGGAGGAGCCTTCGTGAAATTTGCGTTGGGTTTAGTACTACACCGCGACTACTGAGGTACCCTTCTCGTAGACGGGCGTAAGCTAGGACTCCTGCGCGTGAGAAGCAAATTAACTCTTGTTCCTCTTAGCAGACATTTATCCGATGCTGTTTCGCTCGATTCTTGTCGAGGCACAAGCTTCGCTCAGTCGGTGTCCCCTCGCTTCGCCCGACAATTTGGGCACATATAGCGTAGTAGTGAATTATGCGGTATTCTGCCCTTTGCTGTAACGGCTGAGCCCGGCGGTCTGGCGCCAAGTTACAGCGAGATGGTCAACTTTCTAGCTTCACGTATTGATCCATTCCATAGTCTGTCGACGACACATGCCATGTAAATAAGCAGTCCATACGACATACGTATGCCTAGCGGCGTCCCGATCGAGCCGAAGAAGCTGTTTGTTTGAGTATCGCCTCTCTCGCCACCTCCACAGCAGATTCCGAACCTACAGTCAGTTTGAGTTGACGTTCCGATCGCGTTAGCATGGGGAACGCACCAATAATAACAATGGTATTACTATCTCTGCCGACGGTGACGTCTGCGCCAGTCTCAGCACGCAGACGAGCAACATTGGAGCCCTTTGACCCAACGATTTTTGGGAACACGGATCGGTCAGCAAGAGTCAAGAAGCCGACATGGGTCATCGCCTCAGCTTGTTCAATAGCTGACTTGATATCACTCTCTGCTCGCTCGAGACTCGCGGGGTCCCTTGCCGTTAGCGTCCACTCCGAATCACCTTCCTCCACGTCCTGGTAATTAGGAGTAACTTGCCAGCTCGATTCAGGGGCGTCTTCCTCTGCATCGTCAATTCGGGCAGTGGATGTAACATTTTGCGGAGGATGAGTGGGTACCGCAGATTTTTGAGGGTGAACGGATTGATCGACCTGCACACCATATGATCGCAGGTCCCGGAAGAATCTGCCTTGCTGCGAAATTACATAGTGATATTTCAACGGCACAGATATCACGGCGGTAACCGGCTCTACGGGAGTAGCAGCCTTCTGGATTCGTGCCTGGCAGAGGAGTCAATAGCTGCAACACATTCGTCGCATCAATTGTGGCGTACCTCGAGTTCACTGATCGCAGCTTCGCAGGCAGAACGAGATCCAGAGACTTTGACAATGTCAGCTGGATCAGCGTCCTTGATCTCACTTGCGTTGACAGCCTCTCCCACTTGGTGGTAGGATCGGGAGCCAGGGAATTGTACTTGGACACCCGTGCGGGTTTGCAGTTCGTTCAGACGCTGACCACCTCGGCCGATGAGGTTACGATGTTGGGCTGCCGGGATCTCGAGTGCGAGTACTACGCGGTCTCTTAAGATAGCAACCGTCTTCTCAAGTTCCTCCTTGATTTTATTGACAAGAGCAGGTTCACCACGAAGACGCACTTCATCGATAGGCTCACCCATACGAGGGCTAATATCATCGTTAGCTGGTGGCTATGACTGCCGGGACACAACTTACAATCGCACAAGTCCTGCTTGCAGCTTGGAATCGGACGGACCACCACAACGAATGATCAAGTCCTTCAAACCCTGACCACCTGCCCCGATGATAGTCCCATGGAACTTGGTTTCGATAGCAAGTGATGCCGACGTTTCTTCACCGACTTGCTCAGCGATCGCCAAAATGGCTGTCTTGGCAGCGCTGATGGCTTCCTTAGTTCCACGGACCGCGATGTTGGTCACGTTGTTATCATTCGTAGCCTTGTCGATGTCGATCTGGGCACCTGTGTCGTCCTTGATCTCGTTGATACTTACACCGCCTTTACCAAGAATACGAGCGACAGCACGAGCCGGGACGGTGAACTTCAGAATATGATTGGACTCCTTTTCAAACTCCAGAGCCTCCAGAAGTTCAGATTTAGCACCAGCCACACCCTTTTTACCACCCTTGACGAGGACTTCGTCAGGCTTAAGGGCTTCACGAGTTTTGTTTTCAGCGTTTTCCGAGGACCCCCGGGGGAACGTGATCTTGACACCATATTTCTCTTCGAGGCGGATGGCATATTTACCTTTCTCGCCGATCAAAGAAGCATGAAATTGGGCGGGGATTTTAAGGGTTTCCGATGTCTCGTCTGCCTACTATATTTGTCAACGTCATGTTTGAGTGTCAGATACGAGGAGCTAACCAATCTCCCAACCTGAGCCAAGATGCGCTTTTTGGCTTCCTCGACATTCTCCTTACGTCCTGTGATCTGGTCATGGCATGAGCTCAGTTCCGTTGATTGTGTGCAGTGACCAACCTTAATTCTAGACTTTTGGTGAATGGGCTTCTTCTTCTTGGCACCGTCCTTCTCCTTTTCCTCCGCCTCGTCGGAAACGTCCACTCTGACGCCGAGTTGCTCTCGTAGCTTATTAATGGTGACCCCCTGAGCGCCAACAACTCGACCGACATATTCTCTATCGATCTCAAATTCTGCGGACTAAACATTGCGGAGGCATAAATAACAAAGACGGCCAAAGAGATTGCATTCACTTACGTAGCTACTGATAATAGCATCGTTTTTGGCATCCTCCACGACGCGCAGGATGTCCTTCACAGCGCGATCGACATCCGCGCTGACCCCGCGGACCATTATGACATCCTGACTTGATGGATCGCCTGCCTCAACACCAACCTTGATTGACAGGGCCTTATCTTCGCCAATGATTCTACAATAATCAATTACACATTCACGGATGAAAAAAAAAACCTACGCATTGAGAGTCGTACCATCTTTGCCAACTACTGCATCATGCCAACGTTTCTCGACAGGTATTATCTCGCTCTTGACGTCGGCAGCATCCTTAGCCAGCTTGAGCAATTCCGCAGCAACATCATCCAAGTGCTTCTCTTTCTCAACCGGTGAAGGCGAGGCTGAAGGGGAGAAAGGATCGTAAACCAGCAGGACCGAGGATTGTTCCGCAGACTCGGGAGGGAAGATTACTTGAACGTTGTGAGCCTCGTGGAACTGCTTCAACCTAGATGGTGTCAGAAAGATTTCTAAAAACGCACAAATAAGTGGTCACTTTTTCGCGTGTTTTCCCATGATAACCCGGTGGATGATCCAGTCAATAGAAACCTCCCTCGTTGCGCCGATCAGTTTACCTAAGAGTTCCGAAACTTGTCGGACGACAGCATCTACCAATGGCTTCTCTCCAACGATATCAATGTTAAGGACAGTAGCCTGGCCGATCACCGTTGGGGATGGCGTGAAAACCGAAATGCCTGGATGAGTAGTACTGAGGGTCTTAGGGTAGTTGATGCGCATGATGTATGTCAGGAGTTGGCGCGAAACTGCAATAGGACCAGGGAGCGGGAATTCATGAATGTACTGTGAATTCGCCTTTTCCATGACAGCACCAAAACCAGCAGAGATGTCCTCTTGTCTACCATAAACCAAGATCTCTTCACCTTGCTCATGAGGTTCCGGAACGACAACAGAGCACCGGCTCTTTGCCATGATCTCGTCAAGCGCCTTGCCAACCAGGAGACGGTGCTGACGCTTGGGCAACGAGATTTTGACCGGAATGAGCGCAGATTTGAACGATTCGATGGTTCCCTGAATGGCTTCGACGACACGGGTGACGACCTCACGGTCGCCACTGACAGTGACCTCGCGCTCCAGAACATTCAAAGCAAGGTGAATCTCACTACCATGCGCTGCCTCAATGAAGAGTGCGCGGCGGGCAATAACGAAAGGAAGGATGTGAGAGGGGATGTTCTTGACACGCTGGGTTGACTTGGAAGTTCTAGCCAAGATGATTCCGTTAATCATGGCTTGAGCTTCGTGTGCGAGCGGTTGCGGGCCCGTAATCGTAATAGGAACCAAGACCTCGTCTTCTTCATCGGCAGGTGTGACAGTGCCATTGGCTGACCCATTAGGAAGACCGTTGGATGCAACACTGTCCCTGCGAGGAATATCCACCTTGACTCCAGTTTGATCACGCACATGTTTCAGAGTAGCACCTGTGGTGAAAGCTCACGAACTTGAATTCAGTAAACTAACAGATAGTGGCGAACCTTTAAGTCCGATGATAGCCGGAATGGTGGAGACAGGAGCAGACAGGGAAACAGTGACCTAAAACTACGTTATAAGGAATTTAGACAGAAGTCGACGCAAACTCACCACAGGACTCAACAGAGCTAATAGACTCCGTTTTGCCTTGTCAAGCTCCTTTTGAGACTCAGACTTCACGTGGAATGTGGTTTGACGCGTCTTCTGGTTCGCAGAAGCCTCGATCTTGACCTTGAACTCTGACATGACCTGCTTCATGATTTCTCCGAGTGAGGTAGGTTTGGCGTCCTTATTCGTCTGAAGTTCGATGGCAGACAAAGTGAATGAGTCGGAGACCATAGGCTGAGACCTGACAGTTGCCCTGATGCGAGGACCAGAGTTGGTACCCCAAGCAGCAGACTTGGTGGGCCGGGTTGCGGGAGGGGCAGCAGGAGCGAGAGACGGGAAAGCGATCTGATCGTTAGTGTCTACTACATCGGTGACGGGTGGTTTGACTGGCGTCTCATCCTCTACCGGAGTTGGGAAGGGGTCCGGTGTGCCTTCAAGTCCATGTAACCTCTACAAATTCTCAGCGGGGAGACACACGACAACGAAATTAGCCCCACCTGAAGTTCAGCCGCACGCATGCCGGGGGAGGTGTCCATGTGTCTGAGATTTGCGGGTGTCCAAAATACAGAGCCCTTGACAGAAAATACCTGAACGTTGAGCCCGGCGACAGAGCTCAACGCAATACCAGAAAAAAAATGAAGGAAAATGGGGTTGGTAACGCGCAGACGTGTCTTTCCCAAATGCCTGTGAGTAAGTAATACGATGGACGTGCGAACATGATCCTATTTATATTGATCTCGCACAAACACGCGGTTTCCACCATCTCAGCCGCCTTCTTTGGGCCCTTGTCCAGGTCACTCACGCGCTTTACGTCTTGCGTCGTGAGTGTAACAGTGTCGTGGTCAAGCACGTACTAGTATGTTCTCCGTCGAATGATTGCTTCCTTGACCTTAACGGTATGTAGTATTTCCTTGCGATATGCCATGGCACTGGCATCGCATTATACGTTGCAGCAGGCACATCAGGATGCTGCGGACAGTGGCGCAACCCACCTGCTGATCCGCTTTTTCTGAAGTAAACGTGCTGATGGGTGGATAAGCGGTAAGGTAAATTGCGCGCTTGCAATACTCCAAGTAGCTTAGGCAGAGCAAGGTGGGTGGGGCTGGAGTCCGAAAAGCACTGAGATGTCAGACATGTTACCATGACATGCTTGCTCCGCCTGTTTAACTAATTGCTGATATACCTTTTGCAGTTGCCAATGGTTTCTCGGCGCTGGAGATGTGTTAGCAGCACCACTTCGTTCCCCACTCCCAGCAGAAATAATCCGCTTCACAGGCACAGGACCAGGTCTGAGAGCATAGTGATTGAACCTGGTACACCCGTCAACCTTTCTTCGATTGACTCTGACCCGCTAGGGCTGTGTGGTCGCGACAACCGAGTAAGTACAATACAGTGGGTTTATGGTTACAAGGACGTGAAGCACGCGGATTACAGAACGCTCGGTTCGTCGGAATAAGGATGGACAATGGCATCCAACACTTTATCATGGAGCAGCGCACGCTATGGTAGCACTCCTGAAGTTGATATAGATGTTTGTCTGTTTCAAAGGCCATCTACGCTGCGTGATGGTCACGTGGATTAATTTTACGTGTCACGTGACCAGAGGTAATACGTGGATGCACAATGATTGATGCGGCACAAGTACTACGTACTACCTACATCCATCTCAAAAAAATGCAGCGAGCATGCCGCAGGACTTGTTTCGCACTTGCATTTTCCGTTAGCATCTGCACGACCACGCATGGCTCGTCTTTCCTTGGTGACACCCTCGTTCGCAAAGATCAAGTCCAGGATGTCCTAGAACATCAACCCGTCCGTGGCGAACCTCTCTGTCAACGCCAAGTATGTCGACCTCGTTCTGTAGCCTCTTTGTGGCATGACTCAAGCCCGTACTCCTAGACAACAGGTCCAATCGAAACCACGGCGTGTGACTATGAGACTATCGAAAGTGTCAACGAAGAGTTATATACGAATCTCCATGATCTTGTCCAGACTCCATTTTTCCGGTACTTCCAGGTGCGTGCTTCATTATGATTTATGCATATGCTGTCCTAATTTACATTAGGTCGACTTGTATCGAGAATGTCCTTTTTGGCAAGAAAACGGTTTTTGCATGAATCGCGAGTGTGGTATCACCACCGTAGATGAGGTATGTATTTGCACTTGTCGCTGAACTCGAGTCTTAATCCTCGTTACAGAGCGAAATACCTCAAAAGTGGAGGGCAGCTACGTTGAGCAAAATAGATCTTCCTTCCCCAGATCAGGTATCCGTTAATGTTGTCGGCTCCTGCTCCTATTCACGGTGGAATCCCAACAGGTTCAGTTACCAGGTTGCTATTATCGTGACTCCGACTATTGTTTCCTCGATGACATGACAGGTTGGCCTTTCCTCGTTTTTATATTGCATTTCACATGCTTATGTGTTCTATGCTAGAGGGCGACTATGTTGATCTAACGCTCGTTCCTGAGCGATACACAGGATATTCGGGGCACTCTGCGCGTCGTGTCTGGCGAGCAATCTACGAAGAAAATTGTTTTGGTCTTTCAGAACTCCACCTTCTTACCGGGAAATCAGCCGCACCTGTTACCCTCCCCGACACTCTGACCGATGTCCTGCGCGAGCCTGTGGACGGCGAAGATACAGACGGAGAGTGCCTGGAGAAGCGAGTGTATTACAAGATCATATCTGGCGCGTATTTGATTGAGAGTATTTCGTATCATGCTAATTTCACGCAGGTCTTCACGCATCCATCTCAACACATATATGCACAGAGTGGTTGAATCAGTCAACTGGAGAATGGGTAAGTAGGCCTTACACAGAAATCGCTTTCTCTGACATTTCTTCCTAGACTCCCAATCTTGAATGTTTCGTCACCAGAGTAGCCTCCCACCCCGAACGTGTTCAGTACATTTATTTCAATACGGTTTTACTCCTTCGTGCCGTCGCCCGTCTCGCACCTTATCTATCCGAATACGATTACTGTTCCCTGTCAGGGAACAGCCTCATCCCCCATCATCACCCACATCCGACAGAGCTGGAAGAAGAAGTTCGGACACTCACGAGACTTGACAATGTGGTCGAAATCGCAAAGCATGTTGGAAAATTTGACGAGCGAGTGCTGTTCCGTGGGGCGAATGCCAACGTTTGTGGAACACCTTAAATGTAACTATTTCGTCGCTAATCCACACGATAGATTCTGAAGGAGGAATTCAAACAACATTTCCGAAATGTGTCGCGGATCATGGATTGTATTGGCTGTGACAAATGCCGCCTATGGGGGAAAGTCCAAACCACTGGCCTGGCCACAGCTCTCAAAGTATTGTTTGAAATAGACGAGAAAGCCCTCCAGTGCGTCTCTTTCGTTCCGCATGTTATTGCGTCGCGAAAACTTAATTGGATATGCAGTTACAATACAAATCAGAACCTTCTGCAGCGCTCGGAAGTCGTGGCGTTAATCAACACGCTCCATCGCTTTAGCGAGAGTTTGCACGCCGTTGAATACTTCCGGGAAATGTGGAAGAAGACCGGAGAAGAGGATTCTGCGAGGTTGATACACGAAGCAGAGAAGGCCGTCAGCGGAAATGTGAGTCCGCCTCTGCCTTGCCCGTGAAGGTCTTCACGCAGTCGAATGACATTAAACCTAGCCACGGCCAACCCCTAATGTACAGACAGCGCCAGCGCAGTCCCCTCCTGCTCCGCGCCGTCCAACACCGAATGCTTTGCAACGGGATGTCTGGAGTAACCTTCAGGCGCATTTGTTCGATCTGGTCGAAAGGTGTAGACAACATACCCTTACATGCATCGGTTTACTATCCACAATCTGGCAGAGGTTATCCAAGGCAGTGATGCCTGTACGGACAGAACTTTGACGCTCTAGCATATACTTGATAACTTTTACCAACTGGAAATTATAATATGGAATACATTTCCTTGACTTTTGCACTCGTCTGATTTGGGACAGCACCATATAGCTGATTGGGATAACCAAAACAGTGAGGAAAACAAGCAAAGCCGAAAGTTCTAGGTCACAATGGCACGCCATCCACGTCGTCCTCTGCCATAGGTTCGCCATCAACGTCGGCATCACCCGCTTCAGAACCGCCTGCCATGGGAACGCCGTCAACATCGTCGAGGGGATCACCATCCACGTCCTCGTCGAAGGGATCTCCGTCAACGTCTTGATCAAGTGGTATACCATCGACATCCATTTCTTCAATTGGCATGCCGTCCACGTCATGATCGTCCACTCGAGCCACCTGAGGAGCAGGAGGAGCGGATTCTTGCGCCGGCTGGAATGACTTGGCTTTGAAGCGAGATGCATACGCCGACTGGGCTTCCAATGTCGAGGCACCATTCTCGTCTCGCTGATCTGCTTTCAATTCCGCACGGGTGGTGCCATCGAGCCGCGCACGAAGCTCGATCGTGAACTCGGGTGGGAAAACGATCCAGTCTTCCCAGATATCCACGACCGCCGTGATCTGTTTCTTGAAGGTCTCTGCGGTAATGCGACCAGGGAAAGAGTGGTAAATGGTAGAGAAGTGATCAAAAACAATGCCGAGGCGTGACTGGAATTCTTGACGAAACTTCCATGCACTCGGTACTGGAGCGGCCGAATTATGGAGTATGTCACAAATGAGGTGAAGGCGTGCGATCTTGCGTGGGACTGGGGTGGCGTCTACTAACAACGAAGAGATGATGATATCAGAAACCTAATGGAAGGCAGTGAGATTTAGGAAACTAGAGGATAAGCCAAACGCAAACCTCACAGGCCGCCTCGGCATGTTCCAGGCAGAATGTCATGCAACGGGCAAGTTCGCCGCGCTTGCCCGAAAGGGAGCGCAACATAGCCTCAAACCTCTTCCGTGCGAGTCTCCCCAACACAGTTTTTTTAGTGCGTTCCTGTTCTGATTCCTCCGCGGAGTCGGTGGAATATACCGAATTGTGGCCCTGATATGAACGTGTCAATGAAATCCGGAGCACACATTGTTAACGAGAACGTGCATCATCATCAAAATCTGGTTCCACAATATCGTCGCGTTCGACCAATCCCCGATAGAATGCATGTCTATGGTGCTGTAACATATTCGTAAGAAATGAATCAAGCGGTAACCAACTAACCAACCTTTCGGTCAGTGAGGAAAGCGTATTTCGGATTGTTTCTTTCCCACTCTCTCAGATTCTCTGCATATTTCCGACCGTGGCCCTTTACCTCAGCAGCTACTGCCCGTATGAAGGTATCTGTGACACCAGGCTCGTCTTCACGTTTCCTCGAAGAGCTGCGTGACCGTCGTCGAGGGCTTCGACTGTCGTACCGCCTTGAACGACTGTGCGAGCGACGCCGTCGATGTGGTGACCGGCTGTAGCTATATGACCTGCTTCGTGACCGTCGGGAAGACCTGTGTCGGCGACCACCAGAACGGGAACGTGATCGACGCCCGGAGGAATATGAACGGCTTCTGCTCCTTCCCCTGCCACGATGTCGATCTCTGGAACGGGAGCGTGAACGAGATTGGCGAGTCACAACTACGAGAATGGGATGAGATTTGTACACAAGAATATATGGGTAGGATTCGCACCATACAACGGTTTTGCTGCCATAGGGACGGCTTTGCTCCATCCGACCCTTAATACTGAGCCTCCCCAGTCGAAACCATCTAACTCTCTTAGCGCAACTTCCGCGTCTTTGCGTTTCATGAACGAGACAAATCCACTGAGACCAGCGTTTCGATTTCGCCTTGACGTGGTCATATCACTGCCAGGCCCACTGCTACCATCGCCACGAGGCCACATGATCTTGACCTAACGACATATCGTGAGTTAAAAGAAGACTTGGTGAAAGTAAGGACCCACAGAGCCAACGGGTCCATGGCGCGCAAAAAATTGACCCAAGGATTGCTCTGTAACGTTGGAAGACAGATTGGCGACAAAAAGGTTGGATGTCTGGGGAAGTGCTGCGTTCAAAACGCAGAAAGATACAGCTGTGTACGATGCTTACCTCGGGGTCTCCTCGGTCCTTGCTTCCACTTTGGCCCTCGTACGCTAACAGGAAATGATTGAAAATAGCAATCTATAGACACACACGAGCACAAACCTGCTAAAGCAGTCACGGATCGTCCGTGGGCTGGGGACGAATTGAGAAACCTTCCGAGAGCGTTTTATTTCACCTTGACGCACCAGAACGAGAATACCGAGCCTCCCGCAAGGCCTGCTCTCTGCAAACGGTGTCAGGGGAGGGGGGAACACGGCTATGAACCAACGCACCTCTTGATTTCCTCGAGGAATGAATCCATGGCGCGTTTTCCTTTCGGCTTCGGAACACTAGCCGGTGGAGAAGCCTGAAGGTCAATCAGTCTACGAGGTCAAAACATATGACGACCACTCACTTCTTCCATTTCCTCGCGCAGCGCTCTCGTCCGAGATGAGCTTTCTGTTGCGCCCTTTGCAGAAGGCTGATAGATCGTTTTCGCATCTCCCGAGCCTCGAACAAAAGTCGATCCCGTCTTTTTTCTGCCCACCTCCTCTCCCTCGAACGCGTCTAAAAAGTCGGCATACGCTTTGGCCGCGTTTTCTTCCTCCTCTCTCTTCTTTGCCTCTGCTGCTTCTTTCTCCTTCTCCCGCCGGGACTTGCGCACAGTCCCTTGAGTATATTGGGACAACTTTTGGTCGTCCAGTGGCTTTTGCTGGTTACATGAAGCAAACTCGTGAGTGTCTGGACATCAAAGAAATAGGGTCCTATCCATCGCACTGTGAACGAGGGTTCTTCGTCGTCGTTGTCAAAGAACGCCGCCAACTTGGATTTGGTTTTATCCATGAGATGGTCAGACGGTAGTAGTGAAATACTGCAAGTTGATGGCAAGAGACAAAGTTCGCACGCTTACATACGCGAAATCTATTACCCACAAACGTAATAGATGTCCTTACTAGAAATCTACATCATCATCAGACTAGCCAGACCTCCCATGGCGTATGCCATCGGCTTCAGAGGTGGATGAGCTTGTGCTTCAAATTGGTAGTACTTTAGATCTCCAGCCGCGTCTACGCGAATCTGTTGGTGCATCATCAGAAGACGGGCCAGCATCAAACACATCAATCTACGTACATATGCGCCTTTGTTCCCTACTTGATCGACGTAGTTGGGTGCCGAAAATACCTGGGACGGAGGTGAGTATCCACAGGTGAATTGGTGGATTTGGACTCACAGTCGTGCACAGTCCGTCGTGCTCAATGGCGTAACCATCTGGAACGTGTTGAGCACCAGACTTATCATACCAGGAAGCTACGTACTCTCTCGCACTTCATGACTGCGAACGATGCCAGTGACGCCATTGAGGTCGCACCACCGTTTTGTGACATCCGGTCCGAACGAAATACCAACACCCTAAAGCATGCTGAGACAACGTGTGACGGGAAACCAGCCTGACCACGCACTCGTTTGCTGGGCCCGCGCCCTGGCGTCTCTTGGGGGTCTGTCCAGAGCAGCTATGATCGTGTGAGAGCGTGCGCACAAATTTCCTCCAATTCATACCTCGCCTAAAGGTCAGGTGTCTGAGCACTCGAGATTAACGAGAGTCTCAACCGAACACTCACACATCAAGCCCTCTTGTCCTGGTTGTCGCCCGATTCGTGGTATCTTCCGAATTTCCTCTAACGTCACACCGTCCTTGCCGAACAACCCGCCATGAACAACGAAATAACGTTTGAGCTTTTCCGGAGATAATATTGTTTTCGGGCTAATGTCCACGGATGGCTTCGTTGCGCTGACCAGAGTTGCCAAAGGCACTACGTGAAGGGTCAGTCGGATGAGATCTAGCGCTCAAACCACGCACTCTCCGTAAATACATGAGCGAAAAGCTAAACTCGGCAACTCAGTCTCCGAAAAATCAAGCCTTGACCGCCTCACCTTGTATGTTTGTTCTCCATGCTTGTGCTTAGCTTCTCCTTCGAAGCCATACGTCCGGTTCATGTCCTTGGCTTCATGATTGCCTCTATTGATGAACATTCTGTCAGGGTATAACCCTGACGTCCTTCAACCACGACGGGAAATCACGTAGCCCAGTCAGCACTTACATTTGTAGGCAAACGCAGTCAGTATCACTTCTATAGACCATGATCCTCTGTCAACCAGATCACCGTTCATCAACAGACAGTGGTCAGTTGACGGCGGACCAGTGAGCGAATACAAATGCAGCAAATCGTAAAACTGCCCTGACAAAATTTGCGTCGAGTCACGAGTGCACGAGTTTAACCTCAAAACACACCGTGGACATCCCCAATGACGTCGCAGATTACCCCGTCCGCGAGATCGAGATTGACTAGGCTGTCTTCTTTCACAAAAGACGAATGGGCGCCTAGAATGATCTCCCATGCGTATCTCCGGGCAAGCTTCTTGCCTTGCTTAAACCAGTCGATCATGCTTGGTATGAATTCATGAGTGATGGTGTACTTTCCGCCTTCGGTCAGATCTAGTTTCGGACCCGCATAGTCGGCTTCTACGTCGCAGCCACCTAGTCGATACGCCCATCAACAAAAGTGGCCACGCAGATGAGCGCTCAAGCAGACCTTGAGCAATGATTTCCAAACAGCGCTCCACAGCATTCTTCTCTTCTTCCATCTCAATCGCCTAAAGCGGGATGGGCAAAAATGACGACACACAAATCAGAGATCTCACACCTTCTCAAACTCGATTTTCCGAACGAGCTTCTGAGTCGCTGCGAGCTGCGATTTGACGACTTCATTTTTAGGTTCCAGCGCAATGACCTTTTTGAGATCGGCGACTGCTAGCTGAGGTTTAGCGATCTGAAGGTAACATGTTGCTCGTCTGGTGTGCTTGATGAACGACGCATGCTACCCCAAGAAAGCATGACGCACCTATAGTACGCTTTCGCATACTTGGGATCGACTTCGATGGCCTTGGCTGTATGCCGTCAACCTCGCGTGACCAAGTCGGGACGCAACAATCACTCACATGCATCGTCAAGCGCAAACCCATGTTCTTCCAGCTTCGTTCTCGCAGCAGCCCGATTACACCAAAAGGTGGCATCGGTAGGATTCAGCACGATGGCCTTGGAGTAAAGATTGACGGCGGCTGAGAAGTTATGACCTGGAGACCCGTCGTCAGGTTGCTATGGTTGATCAGACGGAACACGCACTTGCAAACGCTTTGTTGGCCTCTGCCTTTAGCTTCGCGGCCTGAGCCCTGTCCTCGTCGGTTACATCTCTCAGGGTTAGTGTCTGTAGCTCAGGTGAGGGCAGTGAGGTCTGCGAGGTCGAAGCAGGAGAGAGGGCTACCGAGGGTAACGATGAAGCATCGCTCATGGTACTCTGTCAATCTGTGCGGATACGTTAGTGCACTCAGCCTTGAATTCGGTCGCTAGATCGATTTCGTCCACAATTTCTGCTGAGAAAGGCAACATCTCACGATCTGTGGCTGTGTTTACATTGACGAGAGCGCAACTTTATAGACTACACCTCAACATCCAACATCAAGGCGAGGACAGCTCAGTCACCGACATTACAAAGGGAACAGCCTTAGCATATAGTTATAGAAACTCCACTCAATGGTTACAAACTTCAGTTTGAGCAATCATTGAGGTTAAAGTATTTTCCAAGAGGCGGGTCGTGCTCGTAGGCATTAACATCCTGTATCCATCCATTCAGAAATTGATGGAGGCTTGTATGCTGTTAACTCCCGAGACAATGCTCAGCTGCTGGAACGACACTTACTAGTCAAGATTGTTTTGCTCGCGGCAGTTTCCGTTTTGAGCAGCAGCTGTTGCCTCCGCCTATTGAAAACAATCAGCATGTCCGTCACCTAGCAGACAGCCAGCCTACGTATGTTAGCCCTTTGTACCAGCCATTGTAATGACCAATCGCTAAAAGAAGGTCGCCATTCACGCTGTCAAGAGTCTGAGAGAAGAACCGAGCTCCTTTGTGGATGTTAAAGTCCTAGTGAAATTTACGGTCGAGATGCGAAATAATACCACTACAAAAACACTTACAGGGTCTTGGCAGTTGCCGCCGGGCGCACCACCACATTTATCGACGGTGATTTGCATCAAACCCTGCTCACCGGCACCTCCGACGGTGGTGGGAATACAAGAGCTCTCCTGCATAGCGAACGCAGCAAGCATGACAGCAGGGACTGGTTCCGGTTGCTCGGTGATTAGTCCAAGGTCGAGGGCACGATGAGAACTAAAACTGACTGCCATATTGCCGACCATACTTTTCGAAGATGGGAACGAAATCTTTACAGGGAGAGAAAGCGGATCCGGGATTATACGCGACCTGCGAGAGCTCGACACTGACGATATTATCCATGTGTATGAGAGGAGGAGTCCATCCTCCCGATGTCAGACCGCAGTTCAAGAAATCGATATTCCCGTTGGGTCCACTCAACGCAGTTATTTCGACTGGACTGCACGTCAAGCGCGAATGAGCCCAAATGATTAACAACCGTACTGGAAGCCCCGCTTGGACCGCAAGTTCCGGCGGATAAGACATCGATAAGACCGCCAATGGGGTCGATATTCATCGCTAACGAACCATTATCAGAGAAAGGCGTGGACTGTGGAGTAATGGGGGTTGAAGTGGCCACGGGTGCATTAGGCAAAGGGTCGACCAACGAAAGGATACTTGTCGGTAGGAGGGGCAACATGGATGAAACGAGACTGGCCTAATATAGTCCGGATTCCGATCAGCCTCGTTCACAAGGGAAAGATGGCATACTTGCCCCACTACTACGAGAGGAGCACGCCGGTGGAACTCACCGTGGTTCTTGGCTTGCAGACTCTGCGTATGCGGTTATTGATATGACTCCGGCTGATTGGAGAGACCATTTCCAGCTTGCGCGCTACGTGGGCATGTCTCGCCATTAGAGTGGGCATGTCGCCGCTTGCATGTGCAACAGGAACAGTGAGAGTGACAAGGACGGTAATAGACGATGCTGCGATTTTCATGTTCCAGTCTGAGGGAATGACAAGATCCAATGAGCGAAACGGGTATTCAGAAGTGATAAAGCGAAGAGGAAGATGATGTAATGTGTTCGAATGTCCAGTATGCTATTGACGGAACTGAAACTATTTACCTTTGGAATGGAGGTGTTTTCGGCACCACACAACGGGACTAGCTGTGATGATGCACATTCCTGTGGGTGCACAAGCCTTGGCTCACAGGCCAGCTAGGTGACCGACTTCAAGTTGACACAGTTTGTATGCGACCGAACAGCCGAATGGACATGGCCACAAAACGCTGGCAGCAGAGTGAGTATTAATGGGCGGTTCGACGGCACTTTGCAAGTGGACTACATACACATTGTCATGTGTGGTTGACTCAGCACTGGACACGAATCCAGTGCAGAACCGTCTCTTTCAAGCACGGCTGTTGGTTGGCAAGTCGCAGTTACAATGCGGGGATCCGAGTAGCAGCGGGTGCACAAGTGATCCGGCTACCGGATTGCACCGAGATGTATTTGGGGACCGAGGACGATGCGGATATGAAGGAGTTTACAGCGAGGCGAGACTCTGGACCCAATCGGGGGCTGTTGGAGCGTCGCTGTATAGGGGCAGGTCAGCATTGATGGCCCCACGCCCTATTCCTGTCCGAAAAACAAATCCCGGCCACAAACAGAGTCGTCGAGCGAGGTCGACTCTGTACTGGTACGGATAGTCACAGCAACCGTCGAGTCAGACGCTGTCACGACTCGCGATGCCCTCCATGGCGAGCGGCGACCGCGCCACAAACTGACCCCGAGACGCGGTGTCAGGGGGACAGGGGTGGGAACGGTGACTCCTTCCACTTTTATAGCGCCCGAGTCCACGACGCCGAGTATTTAGAAGTCCCCCTCCTCTCACCGATCAGACGCCCAGCAGCCCCCGTTCCACCTCCCCCTCCCCCCCCGTTGTATAGCATTCTCCTGCCCCAGGAGAGTCCTATACATTCAAAGGACGCCCTAAAGTCAACCAGACTTTAGACACGTCCTTGCGTTCAAACGTGTTCCACAATGTGCCATTACACAAGCCGTCGATTCGCCACCCCCATTCGCCAAACCTGCGCCCCTGCCAACGTCGAGATTTTGCCTGTCCCTCATATCGTACTCCTCAATATCAATGCCCTCGTTACTGTGCTCTAGTTAATTCCCTCAAGCGCCCTTATTTCCCATCTCTATTTCACACCGGTTATCCGCTCAGCCCATGGTCCGCCCAGCCGTACATTCATTCCCCCATCGGGGCTCCCCCTCGACTTCACACACAAGGGTCCGTTGGCAACCCTACCACGCTTCACTCCAACCTATCCCCCCTCGCTCATCGCCACTTGCCTATTTCGTCACTCCTGCCTCATCAACGTCTTCAATCTCTCCATCTCCCCCTGCTTTCTCCGAACCCGACCGTCTACGCAATATTCATCATCCGCCCCGCGAGTACAAACCCCGCGACACTCGAAAGTCAAAGTTTGCCCTCACTCTTGTCGGTAAGCCATTTGGGTTGCATTCTCATCCGCTTATTGACCCCTCTCCCGCGATAGACCAAGCTGTCAAATCGTTATGCGATATATGGCCTCACCAAGACATACCCTCCGTCTTTCTGACCTTGGGTCGTCCGATGGTCTCCCCGTTGTCGGGTTTTGATCTCCACGCTATCGTCCATCACTCCCCCGCCTGCCATACGCACTTACCCTCCCCAATCTCTCCGACGACGCAACCCACTCCTGATGTCTCGCCGCTCACCTCGTATGCAACTCAGTCTGCCGTGTTGCCACAACTACCCCGGTGCGACATCGCGCCGATGAAATGCTTTGTCCACGAGGTTCTCCGTCGTTCGCGGACTTCAGGATCCGTGCTCCAAACAGCACTGTGCTACATTGAAGCCATCCGCTCAAAGATTTCCGATCTCGCCCGGAAAGAAAAGATAGGCTTCTCGTCTTCCTCGCCCATGGCGTCAGACGGTGATCAGATATCACAAGGTGAGGTCGGTATCGGCTATGAAACCGACCCAACTCTCTTCACCCATGCGTCGCGCGACGATCTGGTTGCAACCATCCGCATCGATGCGATCTCGTACGAAGCCAACGCTTTGTTCTCAATGGAACCGGGACTTGATGCTAACAAGGTGCCACCGCACGAGTCAAAGACAAATAAGGCTTCCCTTCCACCTCTCCCCGCGCTTCCATCCCCGCTTCTTTGCCCCCGCCGCACCTTTCTCGCATCTCTGATCTTGGCCTCAAAATTCATGCAAGACCGTTGCTACTCGAACCGGGCGTGGGCTAAGCTCTCTGGTCTCCCGCCACGTGAGATTGGCCGATGCGAACGAGCGCTCGGAGAAGCCCTTGAGTGGCGCCTCTGGGTCGGTAAATTGCCTGCAGCGCAATCAACCTCCGGACGCGTTCTCAGCAAGTGTAAAAGCGAAGGCGATATTGAATTTGCCGGAAGCGCTCCAATGGCGCACATGCTTAGCGACTCCGATCCATCTCCATCTTTACCTCCTGCTCCGAAGAACGCTTCACTCAGGAGGTCTGCAACTGTACCCCCCGGGAGCCTATATTTGGAAGGCGCGAGTAGAACCGATAATACCAGCCCGACGGCTTACAGCTCCAGCCCGTCGACCCCGGGACTCAGCTATTCCCCGACATCGACGGAATCTTCAATCGGCGATCGCACTGTACAGATGACCACCTTCATGGACGTGTCGACGCCGCCGCCCGGTCAGTTCGCCACCTTTACTGGCGCGCAGAACGACAAGGTGCTGGCGACCTTCTCCGTGCCATCGAATGGTTTGTACGTGTACACAAGCTCGCAAGATATCGCTTTGCCTCCGCTTCCGCAAAGGATCGACTCCCAATATGTTGTGTCTCACGGCATTGCTGCCCCAAACAGCGCCTGGATGTTCAATGACGATGTCTAATCGGTCGCCTTCTTATCATTCCGCGATTCCTGTGTCTCTTGTAAATATTTTTCATGTTTTTTCTCTTTCTTTGCCATTACTATCATCTTGCCTACTTGCCTTGTATGTTTATGTCGTGATGAGGCGGGGGGATGAAGGAGCGGCGTTGAGCGATTTTCCTGAACATTCTTGTCTGCTGTAAAGTGTACTACCTGCTATACCTCAATAGACTTACGCGTTCGAGCTTCCCCCGCCGATGTGCGTTCTCATGCATACTGTAGGTATGTACTGTACATCCCTCGTTGAAACTTGAAAGAAAGAGGGAAATCTGAATTGACGGTAAAACCAGCCAGCAACAACGTCGGGGCCCGCGTCGACAGGGCAACCGCGGACCATCAAAGATGCCACCATATACACAACGTGTGGTAGTAAGACATACAAACGTAACGACTCCGTGGTGGGAGCAGCGAAGGCGATGATGGAAAGCAGTCCACGGAGATGGATGGCAGGCGGTAACTGAACGATTCATCATACTACATAGCCTGCTGGCACAAGGCTGTGACAGGTACTGTTTCGTCAAAAAAAAAAAGGATAGCGGGACGACGGATAAGGGACTAGCTGTAGATGACAGCATGAAACGGTTCTGTTCCATCAGTCGTTGAAGAATTCGAGCGGGTAGACTTCAGTCTGGATCGCCCGCCAGAGATGCGGGTGTCCGTCTGCATCTCGTTTGCCCTCCAGATGTAGGATGGAATGGAACGTCACGTCCTCCTCGCCCTATGAGGATATAACGAATCCCGTGAGACCGGGCGGTCAGGAATATCGACTGGTTAACCTTACCCTGTTTGGAGGGTCGTGGATTCTGCGGATCAAAGATACAGTTGACAGAGAATGCAATGTTAAAAAAAGAAAGGAAAAATGTCGTTGAGTCATCAAAATTTATAAACATGAGAAAACGACCGATAGCACGGACAGACGTCCCTTATGTTGATGGGCATGTGGGCGTCGTCGTCGTGCAGGAAGTCAGTAACGGCCGACATTGGCACACGTACCTAACGTGAACGTATCCACCTCCCAACTCGTCATTGACAGCTGGGATCCTGATTTTCCCTAGGATGATGGTACCATAGCTCACGACTCCGCTGCGCACTTGAACGAGATCTTTTTCAATCGTGAAGGCGGTGAGCGCGGCATCGGCGAGTCCTGCTGCACGAGACCACATCCTGGGCTCATGTTTGTCCCAATGGTGGCGGGACTGGATGATTTCGTGCTTAATCCGATGCAAGGCGTGATTGAATGCCTCGATGGCGTTTTGGTGGGGTGAGTGAGGAGCGTTTAGATTAACTTCCTCCGCTGAAGCTGTTGCATCGCTAAAGTAAACAAGGATCCGGGAATTATAAATTTTGTTCAACCAACCCATCTCGTGAATGTCGGCGTAGACGTTGGAGGTGGAGAGTCGACATGAAGCCCCATTGGACCAATCTTATCGTGCATCGATTAGCTTATGTAAACCTTGCTCTACTCGGTTCATGTTAAATGAGGTTGAAACTTCTCCGTGTTTCAAGATTTATGATCCGAAGTCTCCTGGAGAGCCGTGATAGGACAACTTAAACTAGCGTCCAAGATCAGACGAGATTGCGCTCCGGTCCTGCCGGAGGTCCTACGCCATCCGCCATCTACAAGTTGAAGCTGCTTCAAGACGGTTTCAGCTAGGAACTGCCCCAAATCTCCTTTTTTGCTAGCCGTCTTCCAATGGGAACTCTCGAAAGGCTTGTACGATAACGTTACGTGCTGCCTTAAGTTGCAGACGGGCCTGTCAGTGCGCTATCGAGAAGTGTTGGCTCGCCGAGGGACGCTTCAATTGGTTTTCTCAAAGCATTTCTGGGGCAACGACTTGATTTGGTAATGCCCGATTCCCTCGGAGAATCTGTTTGTTGAATAGACACAGTGACCAACGTTATGTCTCTTTTCGTCGATAGTAGGTTATCGTTCTTATTGGTGGCCTACTCTGTGGGTGCGCACTGCTGGTCCGCTCACGGTGCACCAGCGTCCATGTGCATCATTACGTCGTGGAAAACGGGGAAAAAAAAAGAAAAAGGAAACCACAGGACTGCTGGGGTGTCATGATGGTCTCCCATTTGGAGATAAAAGGCCACCTGAACTCAGGTTCACTGTGCTAACCCAATTCATATCGATCTCCGAAGTCACGGCCGTTCAATCACGCATGAGAACGGACCTGCGGCCAAATTCCGACGACCCACTGGCATGGTCAGAGCCGCTGGTCTTGATCAAGCCACGACGCCACCGTCGAAAAAAAAAACGTCGCTGTCGAAGAAGCCCCATTCAATGTGTGTCTGGAAGGCCGATCTTTTTATGATATGTGCGCCACTGCAATATACAAACGCCATCCCAGAACAGGTTGCCAAACTCCGAGAAGGGAAGAAGCCTGAGTTTACTTACAGTATAACAGCGCATCAGGAAGCACCGGGAGTAGATCGCGATGCCTTAACCTGGTAATAGTAGTTAGGGACGACAGTCCCGCACAGACCTGTTTCAACAAGTTTGGTTGTAAGGACTCCACTTGAACTGCATTCTGCTACAAACAGTAGGCTTCAAGGCGGAGATACCGATGCAATCTAGCTGAAATCCTGACCTGACCTTCATCGCCGTAATGTATTGCTGGCATTTATTCACGGACCCTCCATCCTAACACGTCAGCATCACGCAAACCTCCCAGGGGATCTGATTGCGTACAACACCGTGCATCACACCAGCTGTAGGGGTTCGAATTTGGAGACCACACATTCAGGTTCGCAATTCCCCCCTTAGATTCTTTTTTCTGTTTGAGTTTCATCCACAGACCCCGACGTGCATGGCCATTGTCATAGGTTTCATTTAATTCAACAAGTCAGATGTCCAAACAAGAAAAATTGCCTCGTTGGCCAGGCACTGGGCGGGACTGGCTGCGAGTGTGAGACAGACTCATCACTGATTATTCATGATTATTTGAAAAGGCCTTTGCCAAGCCGTTGGCGGGCTGGCTCAGAGCCTCACTTGCCTCACCAGTTACTGCTGGCACCTGCCAAAAGTGAGATTACATACACATGCGCATACACACGTACGGCGCAACGAGGTCCCGGAAGAAGTGTACCTGGTCATAACACCAGGATGTTCAACTGCAGATCTTTTCATCACCGAGCGCCAGTCGACGCCTGGAATCCTTGATCCAGCCGTTTCCAGACCTGCATGATAGGAGACACGTGAATGCCAGCCGTCAACCGAATGAGATACGATCACACCTAAACAACTAGTTGCTCCGAAGTTTGAATTTCATACAGGCTGGTAGTAATACGGCGGCCAGTCTACACATCAGTTAGACTCCACCGGGCACATTGAACCCTGCTATATCGTATATACGGGGTAAGTACACGCGTAGAATGCGCAAGCACAGACCAGAATGATTTAAATGACTTTCCGACTCGCGCGCGATTCGTTCAGCCAGCCGGTACGCCAAGCTACGACGAGCTGTGTAAATGAGAGAAGGAAGATAATCATCGTCACTAAGGTGTAAAACTTACTCTATTCCCATGGTGCGGGATGTACGCTCACAACATAAGGTCACAGGAGCAGTGGACCAATCGATCTATTCCGAGTCAAGCAACCTGCAGAACGCCACGTAGGCGAAGATTCTACGGAAAGCAGCATGGGATCTAATTCTTTCGGAAGGAAGCGAAACACACCTCTGATGCCACAAGGTTGCATGTGTGTGGGTCGCGGAATATTGTTATCGCGCGGATCTGTCCAAGGAGGACTTACACAACTCATGGCATTCGGAAGAGATGTCCGAATTTGAACGCCCGTTCCACGAGTCTATAGCTTCCGCTCTTCGTTTCCACTTTGAAAGGTCTGTGAGGTACCTATGAGATCATTTGCATTTATCAGCTGTACTTGGTGTGGAAGTCGACCATGGGCGGACTCGTGCAAGCGAACACGCGGGAAACTCCGAAGACATTATCGAAATATGAAGGGGATTCCATGACCATCATCTGGCCTATAGGGATCATTAATTGCCTCGATGTCCAGGGTGCAGAATTCAAGTCGTACTGCCAAATATCGCATCCAGAGAGATGAGTGGACCGCTTTCTGGACGAAAGGCACGCTTCATGAACGTTGAATCATTGATTATCGACGCGAATTGGTTGCACGACCGTGATGATCACTACCTGCGATATCGTATGCCCCAAGGACCTCCGCCAGTATATGTGTCCTGGTTTTCTTATCCGTGGACCCGGTCTGGAAATGAGACTCACGCGAGCAGTGCTGACGGTCCCTCCTCGGATATTCAACTAAGTAGATGTTCCTCACGCAAATCTGGTCGCAGGAGGATATCTACCCGACCATCAGAGTTGTAGCCGTGGCTCGATGTAATTCGACTTACAGGACTCCAGTAGTCATGTCTATAAACGAAGTGACGCAAGTCCTTAGTGCCAGTGGCTGTTCCGACTCCGTTCTATATCGCGGCGACAAAAGTTTGTGATGGATTGTTCCGACTCCCAAGAACGCGTCGTAGAAAGCCTCAACCAATGCATCTGTCCCTCGGGATCGACCCAGCACAAACGGGAGATTAGCAGCAACTGTAATTCTTCGACGGATAACCAGAGTGATGCTACCGCAATAATAGAAATCTTTAAAGAAAAAAAGACGAAATCATCGTTGTCATTGGTATCTAGGATGGTGATCGCTAGACGAATGTCCCACCAAGCTCCTCTCCTGTGGAGTGTGTGGAGTGTGAAACTAAACAATATTGAGTGCCGACTGAGCAACTGGAAATTGGGAACAAGCACCCACAAACTGATCCATGGGGTTTAGCGGAGGAAGCATTTGAGGCTGCGTCCAGTGCTGAGGTTGCTGTGACTGATGCGGGTGCTGAATTTGATGCTGTTGTGCCATCGAACGCATTTGAAGTGGATGGCTCGACAAGTGTGAAGAACTTGGAAGACGAGGGACCGTTTGCAGAGAAGTAGCACTACTGTAAGTAGGTTCATAACGAGTCGACTGGTATGCAGGCATTTCGGGTATCATGGACAGAACGTTTGTTTGAGAAGGATGATGAAGTTGATAAGGGTGTGGAGCACTGGAAACTATGAGGCCCCATACGAGATCTGTGGAGAGTACTTACAGTTGTCGACGGGCAAGTTCAGGATCTGGCCCTAGTGGCGGCACGAACGGCTCGCTACGAAAAACGTTGAACGGATGAGATTGAAAATGATATCCGTAAGTACCTGTGACGACGCGCTACCACAGGCGGAAGGCTGTAATCTGCATGGATTCGCCGGGGAGGGGTGCTATCGCGGGTTGGGGGAGTGGAGGTCTCAGAAAGACCAGAAGACTCTGCTGTCGAGGGCCGGCCGTCGACACACTCCTTGCGTGGATTGGCCTTTTTCCTTGTGGGAACGCCCTCGGGCCAAGTGCACTGGATAAGATGGTGAGCGGGTGCCGAACACGAGCATGGGGACTTACGTCTCGCTGACCATGGGTACACCGCATGCAGATGGGCTTGGTCTCGTCGCACTGTTGGAGCAATGTCCAGCGTGGGTTGATGGGGCCGTGTGCTCGCTCACCTTGATTTTTTTGACGCGACAAGTGAGACAGCCGGTCTTGCTCCTGGTATACTTTGGACGCTTCCTCTGCTGTGGCTCGTTGCGAGGTTGGGGTGCGACTACATGGACATGACCGCCACTTGTATGAGACGGGGGATAGTAACTGGCGGGAGGGAGGTAAGCATTAGAGGGGGACGAGCTGGAGGAGGGGTCAGCGTGGCGAGACTGGGGGGAGGGGAGGGTACGGACTAGGTCATGCTATCAGCCATGGGGCTCGTAACGGGGGGTATGTTTTCGGGAGGGTGATCGTCCTTCATTGTTTTATACTAGAATACGTCCTAGGAGGAAGCAGGGAAGGTCCAAGGGTGGAAAATGGACGGGGACGACACCATTGTCACGGACCCGGAAATCGGTCTGGATCACTAAATTCAGATCTAAGGGTCGTGTTGCGTTGTAACAGATGGCATTTTCAGTCTGCCATAACAATATTTCGTATACGGAAAGTGGGGGTTTTTTTAATAAAAAATTCTACACATGACTTCCACGTCAGGTTTTCCTTGCGCGGGCGTAACGAGTGGGAAATTTGACCAACATATCACGACTCTGCGCGCACAGTGCATGGGCGATCCCCCCCAGCAAATGAGGGCGGTTGCTGCCTTGTGCTTCAAAGAACCCCAAAACGAGTGACTTGGATGGGATTTGAATGATTGATCGCGGCGCACTTGTCCATTTTGGGCAACCCGTCGGCGACAAGTCCCCCGACTTGACATGTCCCTGCACCTTGGTCCGCGCCCCATGTCCAAAGTGTCACTGTCATGGTCATGTCCACCATGGCCCTTCGACGCTTCTGCAGTCCCCCGTAACATGCGCGACTGCGATAATCCAACAATTCAAACTTACTCTTCTCCTACGCCGTACAACTTACTCACCTTACCGTAATCAGAAACGCCCACATGTGAATGCCGATATCAGTGCCATGTCAATGGCAGTCCGGTGTGATCCAGGACACATATAAGGTTTTACACCTCATACAGTCCACACACAAGGTCCCCGTACCATCAATCGTGTTTGTTCACGTACATACGCCGTCTTTTCCAGCGTGGCCTCCGTCTCCACCCTAATCTCCATCCCCGCGGCATTTTAGATCATGTTCTCGCTGGCTTGTTCTCAATCGAATGCCTGGTGCCACAAATTCTATTCCTCGGTTGCCCACTAGCCCAGTCACCGAAACAGTCGAGGCGCTGCAGCTTGTGACACAACCAATTTGATTGCCCCATGTACATCATGATTCGATCGACACCTTCGATCTGTCATGTCTTGAGCAGCGCCACATGTACTCTACACTGCGTTCAGCCCTTCCTCCAGGACAAATCTTCCATAGGCGCATAAAAATCGCTGTAAACCGGAAAAAGATTTCGTTGTGAACAAGACGTGTTAATCATATCATAATAATACCCAACGACAAAAGTCGGCGGGCGTCCAGGACCCTTTTTGCTGTGAACTTCTCCTTTCTAGCGCTTGCCAGCTAAGACCGAGGTCTTTCGCAGTTCAAGCCCGTGATACCCCATGTGATGTCCTTTCATTCTCCGAACTCAAATTCGTGTGTTCACACTTGCAATCCCAGGAGCCATTTGACAAGATATATTTCCCATGCAACGACTTTTTTTTTGTTGCCTGTATCAAAGATCACGTACATTTGTTCCTTCTTCACCAGCAACGGTCCGACAAGTTGTTGGTACGGTTCTCTCTCTCAGGCTTTAGACTCAGATCAGTGCTGAACCCCACGAATATTTAATTTTTTTCCCTCTCTTTTGACAAGCGTGCACCTCAGCTTGTAACTCCTCGTACCTCCGCCGTCTGGAGTTTGCCGGCGGTCTCTGCTGCACATGTACCAGTGCATCCATGTCGGGACCATCGGGAGCAATCCGTTGCGATTTCTGATATACAACTAAACGTGTGAACGCTCATTGAATCAGTCTAACCCTTCGGGGGTCCAGAGTTCACATACAATTCCCGTTTCGACGCTGGGGACTCTATGGGGATGAATGCTGGCGAAGTCGAGTTCAGCCCATGGAGGCGGAGCCCGCAATTGACGCATCGCTGTCGCGTGCCATAATGCTGTGTTCCATTTCATTTTTTATGCTCTTGTCTGGCGGCCTTTGGTTAGTGGGCTGTCGCCGCACAGCATCCTCCGGCCATCACACTTCTGTGGTCAATTGTTGAAGTGGAATCGTCAGCGCCACTAGTCCGTTAGCCCATAAGTACGGGTCAACTTCGAGGGACGCGTTTCAGCCGCACTAAACCGTGAGTGAGTGACTGATAGAAGAAGCTGAAACTTACCTGTGCTCATGGAAACCTGGGAAACGGAATGTTGCAGATGCCAGCGGAGCCCTCAGGATGGGAACAACTGACGGTGACGAACCTGAGTAGCACAGCGATGAAACATTGGATTCGAACTGTGGTTGGTTGGCAGAGCTACCTTTATCCGGTCCTACACGGCATCGATCACGGAACTAGTTGGCGCGAGTGAGATTCAACAGAATGTCCAGGTACTTGAGGTCTTGCCTCAACAATGGATATCCTTGTCTTCTCGACGGATTTGGTTGGACGATTAAGGTTCAGAACGAGAAGCTGACAGTACGAGGTATAAAAGAGCGATTTTCGCCGATGGGCTCGTAGATAGTATTGATGATGCCGAAGTGTCGAGACATCTTGTCCAATGTCCCTGGTGCGGACCTGAGCCTCGTGATCGGCCGGCAGCAAAATAAAATCTTGTTCCGAGACTTTTTGCTCAAGCGACTCGAGGATCGCGATCACGATGGGTCAAGTCTAAAGGCGTCACATCGCTTGCTCACTCGATGTTTAGAACGCCGACCGGCAAATGTTCGCGGGATCGCTTATGTACCATTTTTGAAAACCCACAGCGTGGTTTCTAAAGTGTTTGTATCCTTGCCAAAGGGCCTAACGGTATATACTCGACTTGTTCTACACAGCAGGTTGTCATTCGATCACACATAATGCTGTCGTGTTGACAGAATTGTTCTAACTTGTTGACAGCCCTGTCTGACAGATCTTGATCAGCGTTCTGCCTCTGATGCTGTGGCGCCGCGCAACAGATGCGCATCAATCGGCCTAGCCATGTAGACGGGTTTCACGGGCTCCTATATCCAGGACAATTCGTATCGGTGGACACGGTCATGTTTCGGTATGTTTCTCTTTGTCCTGTCAGTCTTATTCATGCTCACGTGGGCCATGGATTGCAATGCCGAGACAGCCCCGCTATTTCTTACATTTCTCGGTCACCGACTTCGAGGAAATGACGTGGAGGCGATTGCCCGATCTGGGGTCGTGAGGGAGCGGTGGTAAGTCGCAGATCTACTCCACTTGTTCCAGGATCACGAGTTATTAAACATAGGTGGGAAACCCCGGGCACTACCACTTCGTGGGACGAATCTAGTCGCTTCTGTTTCGGGACTCCTTTCAGTTCCGCGCAAAAAGATCCGTCCTGATACAGCATGAGACTTTTCGCTCTTGTCAAAAATTCTCTCGTGACGCGTCTGTCGATCCACGGAGGATCATGCCCTCCGACGCCACAACGATCCGGATGAAGACCAGCTACGTTTATGGGATAATAATAACTCCATCCACTGGTCTCGGAAAACTTCGTCAGGTTTGTGTTCCACCAGTGTCTCGTTGTAGGACAGAGGTCATGTCCCCAGACTTGGCTGAGCATTAAGCCATTTTTCCGTCGATGAAGCGACGGATGGATGTCTGTAAGTTAGCCCAGCACTTGTTCCCGATCCAAGTGCTCACCCCCAACGGTGGTTCACATAATGTTCAAACTACTAGATGTGGTGGTTTGCCGTTGTGAATTTTCTCGATTCACAGCTTATTCCATAGAATCAAGTCGCGGGCACGCCATACAAAACCCCAGTGGGGTGTAAAGTACTCCCTCACGGAAATACCTGTGATCGAGTACGATCCTTTCGAATGAAGATGTTACGACTTGGCACATCTCGATGCTCCCCAAGCTTTACAGTACATTTGATGTCCCACATCACGGCACTCATCGTAAATCAAGCGCCTGGTCGCTTCCTATGGTACTGCCTGGATCATTGCATCGATCTTCTTGGCTGCCATACCATTCGCTTTTGGCGTCGAAGTTGACAATGACTAGCACTCACGAATTCAAACTGAACATCCAAAAAGACCTTTGTAACTGACTGTCCGTACATTGACACCGTTGTGATATTACGAATGGGTAGGGGACGGGGGATATGAGATTGTATTGGTGTAAATCCTTGCGAAAAACAAAATTGGGTGGCGATGAAGTGACTAGAAGCAGATGAATACAAATGTAATTGTGCACACACAACACAAAAAAACTGGCGAGTGAAGGGAGGACTGTTATTCGGAAGTCTCTAGGGTGTAGAAGTGCGAAGACCTCGACTAGAGCCGGGTCTGGAGCCAGAGCTAGACGCACAGATATTAGCAAAATACCACGGCGAGCAAGGGTACGTACGCATTACTGGACGGACTAGAACGCCATCCCCAAACTTCACGAATCCACCTTGCCATCGGAACCTCTTTCTTCATAACACCGACGACCCACGGGTGTGTCAGCATCTCTTTGGGGGTTGGGCGGAGGGTATGCTCTACGATTAAACTAGAAGTCCAATTTTTGAGTGAGTTCTTAATTCGACAAACTATAGTGCCCATACGTTTGCCTTATAAAGTCTTTCATTTCGTTTGGCCATCTCAGATCAGTCTCATCAGTGAGTTGTGGGGGCTGAGAGAGGGTATATCAGCAAGCGAAAGGTGCAGTCGAACATGTGTTCTTGCCTCGCCCTGGGTGATGTAGACCAGCAGCTCGATCGAAGTCAAGTCTTCTGGAAATGGGTATCGATTTTGAAGTAGTTCCAAGAGCGTGATGCCTGTCGACCAAACATCAGCTCGAATGCTATATTCCTTTCCACTGATTCTCTCGGGCTGTGCGGCAGGTGAACACAAAGGATATTCGTTCGACATATAGACTTACGGCCATGTAAAAACTAGTGCCAGTAAAGGTCCCCGCGAGGGACTTGACGAGTTCGCCAGAAACCCCGAAATCGCATAGGCGGACTACACCTTCCCCCGTGAGGAGGACGTTAGAAGGTTTAATGTCCCTGTGAATTGTGCGGAGAGAATGAAGGTATGTAAGGCCCTGTAAGATCTGGGGTACAAGTCAAAGCGTGAGCGATAAGTTTATGAACAAAGCTAACCCCTTCTGCTAGACGACCCGCGACACCTTCGCCGATACGTGCGCCACGCTCTTTGATGCGTTTGCTGACAGCTTCCAAGCTTCCGCCAGCACAGAATTCCATCATGACTTTGACTTCGCTGGAAGAGGGAGACATGTAGGCACCGTAGAATTGAATGATGTTGATGTGTTTGGAGGCCGAGGATATGGAGAGTTCACGCTCGAGCTGTTTCAGAGGTGCTTCGCGAGTGGTGATTGTCTTGCGAGCAAGGATTCTGCTCGTTCGGGTGTCTCTGACCTTGTGGACTGCACCTCCCTGGCCTTCACCCAGTCTAGATAGCTCTTCCAAGACAGCATCAGACCAGCGCCCAAACTCCTGTTGGATCGAGGTCTCTTCGGTGGGGGTATACGAATCGAGGGTGGCTCTATCAAAACTGGCGACGAGCTGGTCGAGGGTGCTCTCGCTGATTTCGTGTGAGCCAGGAGGATGAGCGGTTCGGATCTGGTCTGAAGGACGGACGGTAGCGCCCCCGGGGTTCTCTCCGTCCAAGCCAGGCGGGATCAGGGAAGGGCCTGCATAGTACTCGCTGACGGTGCCCGAGAGGGGGAGCTGTAGCTTTGGGCGAGAGCCGTTTACTCTGGGGGAAGCGCCGGGGAGAAGGGGGCGGGATGGAGTGGGGGAGGAGGAGTGGGGGGCAGATATGGGCGATGGGGGGCGGAGGGTGGAGGGATCTTGGGCGACTTTGCGGATGTGGAGTGGGCGTGTTTCTGGGAGCGAGGGAGACTGGGAGCGAGGGAGCGTGCGTGGGCCGATGGGACGGGCGTGCGTCGAGTGCATCATGGTCGTCCGCGTCCTTTGCCGCCCGCGCTCTCCACCTAATCCCACCCGCCACCCGCTCCCCATCGACCACGCTCCCCCCATTCCGCACGGCAGTGTAGCCAAGTGGTTACGGCGTCACGTTTAGGTCCATCCTTCAGTCCGTGATGGGTTTCCCGCGCGAGTTCGAATCTCGTCACTGTCACTTTCTTTTTCTGCCCATCGTCCACCCCACCGTGGACCCTCCACAGCCCACAGCTTCCGTCCATGCACCATGTCTGGCTCAGAGCCCAGCTCTGTGGGCACCAGCACCCCCCCGTCTCCAATGAAGTCGCGGCGTCGTCCTGTCCCCCTGCGCCTAGATAGCGTCGGCGTCGACCCATCCATCCTCGTCGGAAAGGCTCTGACCAAGATTCGCCGCTCATCCAAACACCCGAACATGCAGTTGCACTTTTCTGATCAGACTACCTACCAGATTCTCGTCGATGGTTACGACCCGATCCATCGGTGAGTCTACCGACATGCTCCCGACGGCCCCGTATTGATGTAGTACAGCGGTCTTCCCAAAGACCTCGAAATGGATCCCACTCTAGCATCCCTTCTTGACGCTGCCGATGGTCAACTTGACGTTGCCTTCACCATCGAGGACTGCGTTCTCATCACGTTGACCGACAAGGCATTCGATTTGAAGCAGAATGAGCAGCGATGGGATCAGAACCACATCGGTGTGGCATTCAAGTTTCGTGAAGATCGATCCTGGCATTGCGTCTGGGCCACCCTCACCGACCACGAAAACGGTCAATGTGTTTTCCGCAGCTACGACGACGTGTATCTCGACCAACTGCAGCGCTCGCCCCGCAAACGCCACTCCCGCGCCACTTCTTCCCCGACCAAATCCCGTTGAAATTATTCTTGTGGTGTAGCAACAGACGGTGTATACATACCATGCCAACTCTCCGAACCTGTTCTAACAGTTATCGCTGCCTCTTGCTTTGTACTTTTTCGTTCTCCCTCA
>JBBPLW010000195.1:17307-30759 GCA_038089995.1 Tylopilus balloui
GGATATCGTTGCACGACGAGACGGGGGTTCTCCTTGTCTTGACCCTCACCCTTTGGATATTCCTGCAAATTAGTTTATCTGTCGTCATGTTGACATCACTAGTAGATCATCGCGCCCCCTGACACCCATCGGTTGTTCCGATTTCACCCGCCTGTTACCATTCATGACTTGCTAACCCCCCCCTCTCCGCGTTTCCTCTCCGTCGCCGTGCGGTGACTCGGAGTCACACAGCAAGCAATCATCGATCATCATCCACGTTCAAGTTTCCATTCCTCCACGACAAACCTTCTGCTTTGTGCTCTGTCGTTCTTTTACCACTTTCCGTCCGCAGAAAAAAAAACTTGTCTTTTTGGCTCACCTCGGTGGCGACGAACCTTTGATCGATCCATGACCCAGTGTGTAACCCGTGCAGCACACACACGCGGGAAGAGAGGGAGCCTACACGTCACCAGCGCAGCGATAAACGTACTGCAGCTGCAACTGCAAGCAAAAAAACACTTGTTGCGACCCACCCTTGGCCACCAAGGGCATTACGTATGTATGTGTATGTAGTTTTTGATCGTAGTATGTAGCACGCCCGTAAGTAGATCCCATCGCACACTCGACCGAACAGCAAAGATTAGTCGTTCATGCCTTGTACAGCGTGTCCAAAAATATACTCGCCACCTCCTCCACGATCGTCGGTCCGACAGCGCTCGAGCTTCCAAGACCTATATATACACCGCAAGGGCAGAGAGACGGGCGAAAATAAACAAAAAAAGAGGCAGTCAGCAGTCACGAACGAACGGGAAATACGGTGCCGCCCGTATCGCCTGGAGGTGACGTCAAGAAACAAAAGCGTCCACACGTACCGTACAACGCGACCATCGTTCCCTTGCCCTCTGGCGCTTGCTTCGCCTCCGCCACAGAAGCCTTGAGGTCGGAAATGAACGTCTCCACGACTTGCAACGTCAAACGCTACCCGCCGATCCGTCAGTACGTCGCATCCATGCGAAATCAAGACGGCCGAGGATAAACCGTAGGAGGAAAGGACATGGGGACGGAATGGGGAGAAAGGGACAAAAAGAAGACACAAACGAAACGCAACGCACCGTGCACGCGATATGCACAGCAGCGGGACCGCTCAACGCGTTCAAATGCCACCCCTTCTTGGACATCCTGTCGCCAACTTCGTACACGTTCACTGACTTGTCTTGCGATCCGAACGCGACGACCGAGGCTGGGGGGGAACCGAGGACGTAGAGTTCGGGAATGGAGGTGGTGATGGTGTTGGCGATGTGTCGGGCACAGGTGACGATGTCGCGGCAGGATTGGAGGTAGCCTCTGTACGAGGAAAAGGTTACGATTAGGAGATAGCAGGGAACGGTAGGACGTACTCGGATCCCATGTATTGCATCGCAGCCCATGTCCCAGCTATCAAGGCACCGGGTCTAAAGCACACGTGTCAATCTACGCTTGTCGTATGTCACCACTCATATCACCTCGATCCGGATAGACTCGGACTCCCATACACACCACCTGTTTCATCAGAGTACATTCCGTTATACGCACAGATAAGAATCAAGCTCGAAAAACGCACCTGTCCAGTGTGGAGTGACGTAGTATTGGTATCTTCGAAGCGCAGCATCACGGTACATGATCACGGAAGATCCCTATATGCCCAACAGTCGTGAGCTCAAAGATAGCCCTTGAAAAAGCAAACGTTCGACCAACCTTGGGTGCAAATCCATACTGTCACGCGAATACCGAGCCGTTTCAGCAACGTCTGCATACATGAAAGAACCAAAGAAGAAAAGAAGACCTTATGGGTATCACAACTAATGCTTGTCACGCCAGGGACGCCGAAATCAAACGGAGTCAATTTGTAACGACCGTTTTCACCATCTGCAAGACCAGCTTGTCCGAGAAAGGGAACAATGAAGGAACCAAGACAACAGTCGACGTGGAGACCAACGTTGTATTTCGCGGCGAGTGCACCAAGTGCGACGATATCGTCTTGATTGCCGTCCGGGAAGTTGATCGCAGAGCCCACAAGCTAAGCAAGGTCAGACGTGCGATATGAGAAGATCGCGTGCAAGGCAGGACGAACTTACCATGATGGTATTGCCATTTCTGATCCGAGGACACGGGTCAGGTGATACCAGAGAAGGATGAATCAAAGTACGGACATGGCTCTGCGCACGCGTTTCAGGTTTACCTTGCGCGTCACGGCATCGACGGGAATCTCGTGGACCTTGACACCCATGTACGCTGCACCTTTGTCGAATGCAGCATGAGCGGTCACCGGGATGATCCTGGGTGATACCGTTCACCCCAACTGGGTCACCAACGAGACAAGACAAGCACTCACATCTCGGGTTCGGTGATGCCCTTGACGTGCCTTGCCCAATCTCTGTAAGTCTTGACGGCCATCACGATCGACTCGGTACCACCGGACGTCATCGTGCCTGCGCCGTCTGGGTTATTATACATTCTCAAGCACATGGCCACGATTTCGGCCTCCATCTTGCGAATCGAGGGAAAGACATCCGGATGGAGTGGATTGGAGACGGCGTAACGCTCAAACGCAGCGACAATCACCCTGGAGATATCATCTCCCCCGTCTGCCCGATCCCGATGAGTCGCCGCTCCACGGATAATGGAAGCGCATACGGTAAACGGCACCCGAGATCTTGCCCTGTCTCCAATCAGTGTGGGTAGCAAGCTCCTTGTCCATCCTGGCCATCTCCTCGAGGATCCATTCGGGGGACTTGCCTTTGACGGGGAGGACGAGGTGTCGGGTGATCTTACTGCCTTTGGGGACGAGCTTGTCTTCGATGTCGGCTTTGACTTTGTCCAGCTCCTCCTGCAGCTTCCTTTGTGCTGGGGGGAGCTTCATAGCTAGGAGCATCGCTTTCTGAATTCAGGGAAACGAATCGGAATCCATCAATACCACCAAGAGGGGAAAAAATCAGAGAATACCTTTGAGGTCCACAGGTATCCGTCCACCACGGTCCGCCTGAGCCCCCTTGCGCGCAGGTGTCGAAAGAGGCGGAGGGTGTACGTGGTTAGGATGTACAAGAACAACAACGTCTTGATCGTCTCGAACGGGGTGCGCGTGCTCTCGTTCCACCAGCCCCAGAGAATCTCTGGAGCGGGAAGAGCGTGTTCCAGCAACGACATCGCGTCGTGCATCTTGTGCATGGCAAAAGGGTCGTTGACAATGTCTGTTGGGCGCGTCGAAAAGCTTTAGAGAGCGAACGGTCGCTAGTCTTGGTGGGACCGGACTGCGCAGGCAAACCGTAAAGGGTTGCTGTGTAAAAGCGGGAGATGCCAAGCCATGCCACGTCGCACAAGCGTGCTAGCAGGCGAGGAAGCATATTTAAAACTCCGAAAAGTGGACTTTGAAATATATACATCTCCGATCGAAAACGAGGGCTGTCGAGAGATATTAGGATGAACAACCTGCGCATGGTCGGTACCTTCTGCCCGCGTCGGAGACCCGCTCAAACACGATTCTAGTTGGCAGAAGAAGAAGAGGGCGACGACGCTGCTGAGGTTACCTGGGGTACGTTCTCTGTCTGCTCTCTGCGATGTCTCACCCCGCGCGCAGAGGACCAGCAGCGCATCAACACCTTTTCCAAGCTGAACACGCGTCTACGCGGGATCGAGGACAGACTCGAGGCGCTCAAGGTGCGCACCTGGCGCGTACCCTAACCAACCCTTAACTCCCCCATCGACAGCAAGGAAAGGAAGCCCTCGACGATCTCGCGACCGAGCTCGAGCTCACGGACGAGGACCAGATAGTACTGTCCGCACTCCAACCCCCATCGTCACGCCCCCATCTCACGCGCACGCAGATACAAAATCGGCGAATCCTTTCTCCATCTCTCGCAACCCCGCGCGCTCCAACGGCTCGAAAAAGACCAAGCCGACATCACGGCCCAACTCTCCAGTCTATCCACAACCGCAGAAGAGTGCGAAAAGGGGATGAACGAGCTCAAGGTCATATTGTACGCCAAGTTTGGCCGCGCCATCAACCTCGACGAGTAAAATCCTACCATCGGTCTTGTATCCTTACTACATGTACGAATCGGCACTGAACAGAGACACTCATATCCAGAGCGAGCATGATCGAGGGAGGGGAGATCTTACAACCCATCCTCGGCATCGACCAAATCCAACAACGACCCCTTGGGCTGTTTCACCTCCTCCCCCACAAACGCCAACAGGTGCTCAAACATCTCCGTCCGCTGACTGAACCACTCCGCAGACACCAGCCTTCGCCCGTGCTGTTCACGCATCCGCGTCTCCACAGGATCTTCATCCATCTGCAACACGGCCCGATTCCGTTTGCCCGGCGTCGCACAACGGGGGAGAGGCTCGGGAGGGGTATGTGAGACTTGTTGTCCGTCGTCATCTTCCCCCTCGATCACGTTCGTCCACACTTCGTCTGGCGTGTTCGGCCGTGATCGCTTCTTGGGGGGTTCTTCCCGTTCGACAACGTCCCTCGAGGGTGCAGACGAGTCCCCGACAGATATCAGCGCGGTCGGGGCTAGCAAGTGCGCGAGGAGAGACCGAAACACGCTCGTCTCGTCTGGGTTGGTGTGATCGACGACGTCAGAAACTTCGGTTTGCAGATAGCGCAATGCCTTGACTGCAGGTTGCTCGTCGCACATTTCGCGAAACCTGTGTTCGACATTGAGGCAGAGATCCTATTGAACACGACGATCCGTACCGTTGTCTCCGAATGAGATACTTGGCTCTTCGTATGACCTCTTCCGGCGCAGCCCTACTCACATCCGCATCAGAAACGCATCCTAGATCAACGCTCGCCAGCACCCACCTCTGGAGATTCATCACCCAAAAGTCATCCAGTCTCGTCTCTCTCAATCCAGGTCTCGGCCTCTCTTCCCCACCCGCATCCCCGCCCGTCCAACCGCCGTTCGTACCGCCATCCGCCCCACCACTCTCGCCCTCCCCGCCTCGCGTACCCGTAGTCGTGCTCGTACTCGCAGCCACCCTCGCCTCCTCGTTCTCCTTCTCCTCCCCACCACCGACGCCTCTCCCCTCGCCTGCATTCCCACCGTGCATATACACCTTTTTCGTTCGCTCGTCATACACCACCTGATGTGCATACCTAGGCAACGGCACCAACGGCTCGCTCGCGCCCCTGCCGCGCTCGACACCATACGGGGCGTCACAATCTCCAGCATCCCCGCCACCGCCGGCGACGACCTCGGCCAGGATCTGCGTCCATCTCCCAGGCTGAGACGGGTTCGTATATTGGTACACCCAATTCGGTGCGTCTGAGCGCAGCACCGTCAGCGCCGACGACTGCTGTGCCCGTGTCAGCCCACAAAACCTGGACGCGCCGGCGTGTCAGCGCCAGGGCAGGCGAAGGAAAAGAAGAAGGCAAGGAAAGGAAAATCCGACGCACACATACACCTCCTTCAACTTGGGATCTACTACAGCCCTCTGCGTAAAACACGCATCCGGCCCGCCGCTCGCGCTAAAGTTGCTAAATAGCTCGGACACGGTGTTGCCCGCAATATCGTACGCGTACATGTCCGACAGGTACTTGTCATCGCGTTGTCCTGCAAATATGAAGAGCGTGTGCGTAAGCGGATCGAGGACCATTGAATGTCCGAAGCGTGGCAACAGGGCGGGTTGGGGTGTCAGCGAGGACGAGGATTGGACGGGTCTGCGAGCGAAGAGGAGTTGTATGGGAGAATCACCCTGTGAAATCACGACTCACTGGAGCAGCTTCCACTTGCTCGTCCGAACGTTATAACTGTACAACCCCGAATATTTCGGAGAGTCCCAGTCCCCATCGACGACTCGGCCGCCGGAAACATACAACACCTGCGCGTCGCAGTCCATCACCATCTGATGATCGAATATCAGTGGTGGACCTCCCGACGTCTATTCCATGCATAGTTGATTCACAAGCAAAAAGATGCAAGGGCAACACGCACCGCCGTATCAAACGACAACAAGTCCCACTTTCCGGCATCCAACCCCCTCGTGTGATACCTATAAAACTCGGAGCAATACGCAGTCGACCCCCTCGGGCCGACCCGTTCCCCAGCCCGCCTCAGCGCCTCCTCATCCTCGGGTCTCACGGGCATCACGTCCCCGTCGCCCAACCTCCCCAACAGATAAATGCACCCCGATCTAGTGTCGAACACCATCTTGTGACAGCTCCGCGCGATCGGTCCATTCTTTTCGAGCGCGGTGTTGTGGCTGATGACCCGCCACCGCTCGCTCCGGATGTCGTACACCCAGAAATCGTCGAGGGATTTATACCCGTCCCAGCCCCCAAAGAGGTAGATGTGGCCATTGTCAGGATCGATGCACATGGCGTGCCCACCGCGCTTCGAGGGCGCGTCGCCGTCGGCATCCACGCCGTGCAAGCGTCGCCATTGGGCGTGCGGTTGGCAAGATCGGAGGTAGGATTGGAAGAGGCCGGCGCACGAGGCTTGCGCGAGAAGCGCCTCGGCCTCATCCCAGTCGCCTTGTAGAACGATGGCGGCGTGCAGTGCCGTCACGATGGGATGTTCGAATTGGATTTGAGAACGGGCGAGGATGGACTGATAGGGCGTCAAAAGCCGTCGTTCGCGGAGATGCTTGAGAATTTGGCGAAGGACGACGGTTTCGCGATGCTACATGCGCGTTTTCGTTTTAAGCGTGCGTATGCGTGTGTGAGATCGTGAGGACGAAGCTGTATGGACGCGTGATATGAAGGCCCCACCTCATCGTAGCGCACTCGTATACGCTCTACGTAGCACGACTCTGTGATGCCTGACACGGAGATGTACCAAATGGAAATGTGGAAGCTCTGACCGTGTGCCCTGAACGGCCTCTGTCAATAAGACGACGACACGGACACGATGCCTGTTACTCACGAGAGGGGCACGATCTTGACGAACCGCGTAGGAAACGGCACACCGTCCCTGTTCACATGCGTGATCGCAAACGTCTCTGGGACGGCGTCGTCCCTCAGACCCGCCTGCAGGACTTGAATCATGTGCTCTGGATTGAGCCCGACGTAGATCTTGAACTCTTTCATGTTGCAAGGATGCTCTGGAGAAAGAAAAGGAACCACGGCCAGTCAACGCTCCACAGATCAGCGGCAATGGGTCGACGTACTTCTCTGGAACTGCGACATGGAAAGAAAAGAAACACACACGGCGCATTCGAGTCAGCGACACCGAGTCCGTTCGCTCGTCATCGACATGCATCGCCAGCGTACCTTGCCAAACGTGATGCTCTCTGTACGCCACGAATCGCCAGTTAGCATTTATACAAACGTTCCCATTTGCAACGGTGCAACGCCCCCGCACACAGACGGGAGAGAGAGAGACGGACACTCAACTGACGACGGCCAACGTTTCCAGACGGAGGAGTATCCACTGCTTCATGCTCGGCGGTTGTTGTGCGCCACTCCATCGGCTCGATTGATCTTGGGGTCTATCGACGAGGATGTTTTCGGCGATATAGTGCCCGCTGTGTTCTGAGCAACCAGCGATAGAGTATGGTATCGGTTCTGGGGCAGGAGGTGGGGGAGCTGAGGTGGTCATGAAGCTGATGGATCAGTTTGGTAAGCGGCGGATGTGAGATGGATTTCAGTTCCGCTTCATCCGACCAATAGGGCAGATTCGACGAGTGGCCTGCTCCAAACGGCCTCAAGGTCTGGGATCCGTACTAACCAGTTCTTAGTCCCGGATAAAGGGAGAGAGAGTGAAGGAGAGGAAATCTTACTAGACAAGCGTCCGCTTTTCAAGGATCGGATTCAAGGATTAGATCGGTCTATCCCACCCAGCAAACCATCGGCTGGCCTCCTCATACTACCGCAGGAGCATCCCACCACCATATCCCAGGACTTACGTGCATGTAATGACCACAACGCAAACTCGATCGTAACGTTCGGAAATATACATAAGAGTCACGCCTAGACTACACAGTGCTCTCCTGAGCAACTGACTCCGCTCCGATCAAGGGTCGGCAACACCTGTGGACTGGTGCTGCGGTGCGCAAGCACAGAAATTTTATTGATTTGATGCTTCGAGTGGTGCCTCACTTTTTAGCGCACGAAGCTGGTTTCATTTGCTGGCGAGACTCTTGCGTGCTGTGGGTTTCTCTGGGGGCCAACCACGATGGGCTGTCTGTCGAGTGGCTGCACGTTGTCACTCTGCATCGATCGACCTATGTCTGGAGGGTGCAAGGTGCGAGATGGATGATGCTGGCCGGTCTCGAAAATCGACTTCTCGTTGTGGGTCAGTACCTGAATACGTATGAAAAAGGTTTTCGAGTACCGCATCCACATTCAGTGCCTGACCGCAGGGACTGAGGGTACGTGAGGGTTCGGTTCATCGCACCAAGCAACGCCGTTATTCGCGTCAGGTGATTCCCTTACTCTTTGTTAGCCAATCAGCGCTACTCAGGGAAAAGTGTCGTCAAAAGGCATGATACGTTTCGAGGCTGCTTGACGTCGGTTCGAGGATGGTTCCGACAGGAGATACGTGATAACCTCGCTTGCGAGTCTTCATCTATGCTCGCTGTCAGCGACAATGACTGCCACTTTGCAGTGCCCTCCTCTGGCTTACAGCGTCGCTGTTTTGTTCGGGGGTTACTATTGAACCTTCGCTGGATTGTCCAAGCAGAGGTTCGCAAGCCAGCAGGGAAACAATTGCAATTATGTGCGGCGGCAAATCATTTCAATGCCACAGACCGGGCGCTAACTATACTGCCACACTGGCACGGGCTAATCCAACAGGCCGCGCATATCATGAGATACATCTAGTCAATAGCCAAACCAGAATGAGGGGAATGGCTGAACGTTTAGATTTCACCCTCTGAATTGCTTCTAGTCTAGTGTTGCTTACTGAACCGAAGTGAACACCAAGCGAACCTAATTGAATTTAGTTTCCGAAGGAGTATGCGTGCCGTCATTTAAATAGCGGATTTTAACTCATGCACTTGGCAGACCTGAGACTTTTACTTTCGTGAACGTCCGTCGTCAGCCTGCAGAGGTCATTGCCCCACCATTACCATCCTTCGGGTTCAGACTTCGAGGACAACACACGTTCAAGGGACACCTCTCAGTCATGACTAACGACCTCGTAGTGTCTGCATGGGGGCCAGGGGTGATTGGTGGGTGGTCCCGTTCTTCGATCTTCGGCGCAGAGAGTGCTCACGACTTGATTCAGGTCTGGTTATTTCGAATTTGTGCGTGTGACCACTTTAACCCCATCCTCGAATTGACGGTCAAACAGGATGTTTGGAGTCTCTCTGGCCCAATCGACGCACTACGCGTGGTTCTTTCCAAACGATCATTATGCTATCAAATTACTAGTGCGTCTGACATTACATTTGTTTCCTGGTATGAAACTAGCAACACCGTAGGTGCTATTAGTTGTGTCAGTTCTCTGAAATCGATGTAATCCATATTGGGATATCTAACGTGATCATCTAGCGTTGCGGATACCCTTCACTTGGTTGGAGTCACCCAGTTTCACTGGAAGCTGCTGGTGGTGTGCCACAAACGAGATGATTCAATGTGTACCATGTGTCTACCATGGTGAGCATGGCTCCAATGATCCCCCCTTTCTGAACTCATTTTTTTGCTAACATTTATAGGGGCGCATACGTGAGTACTCGATATTCTTCTATACGCTATATGAATCCCCATCGATGGGTTCTATTTCTAGCTTTCCCTTTCTATGAATGTGAGTTCCCATCTACGCATGGATTCTGGGGCTTACGCAAAGCGCTCAGTATGTGATTACCTTTGCTGTGCAATGGTTCGTATGAGCATCGGGTTGCATGTATCGACTTTAGTTGAAACCCTCTTCTCAGCTTCTACTGCCATCGGGTTTGGATAAGTAAGTCGACTTCTCACAGGAACCGCTACATTCCGACGACTCCATATAGTTACCGGATATAAAAAATTCGTTACTACGGCCGTCGTAAGTGGTCCACTATTCCAAGGTGACATTATTCTCAACAGTGTACAGTTCCTTGTGGCGGTTGTACAACTTGGTGAGCAAACTTGTTTTATACTCCGTCTCTAATGATTTTTTCCCCTTAGTTCTCGGCACATGTCAGTGTTCATTTCCCTCGTCTGCGTCGACAGCTGACTCATTAGCCTGTTTCAGGCGCCACTGTCGAGACGTTAGTTAATCTAGTTTTCTATTCTAGCCAAAATCTAATCAACTCCAAGTTTCAAATACAGGACCATCAAGTTTCTCTTCAGGACTCCAGTAAGAGGCATATCCTTTTCTGGAATAGGGTATTTTCACCTCTACATTGCTAGCTTGTGCCCCTCGCGGCATTTGCGAGCACTGTGTGCGATTTCATCATCACGGGAACTATTTTTAAGCATCTATGGAGGTCAGAGTTCCGGGGCCGGTCCAGTGCCCTCCGTGATCTGGTAGTTGTCTTTATCAACATGGGTGCCATGACATGGTAAGTTTGACGATTTGGACTAACGTTTCTGTTCATTCTCATTTTTTTCAGCCTGATATCTATCATTGTCGGTGTGGTGGTAAGTGTTTTCTTTTTGCCCATGGCCTCTGGCGTCAACCGGTATCACAGTTCCTCGCGCAACACGGCCGCTATTGGGTAGGCGCGCCTGCCATAATCATCAGTCGATGTAAATCGTTTTTGTCACGCACGACTGATATCACGAGCTCATGTGAATTGGTTGGTGTCTAGGTTATGTGAACTCACTTCTCGTGGTGTAAGACGATCGGATGTTCTATGTCGTCACCGGGCTCACCTTTATTAATCTTGGCATTCTTTTTCTTTTCCCAGGTTGAACACCAGACGGGCAATCCGCGAGCGCGAACAGAGGCGATTACACTACACCATCGAGGTGCCCTCACTATCGACAGTACAATAAATTTTCTTCTTTCCCCTTTGGCCAAGTTACTCCTACGTCGCTCCTTTAGTCGTATCGCTGTCGCACAACTTGAAGACGGAGTCGATAAGCTATATATTCGCTCGCCCTGCTGCCAACTTGGTCATATCACAGATGACGATGATATTCCCCCGTCTGTCTAAGCCGATAATCTGACCAGCACATCTGGTAACATCTGGGACTTCCTGAGATGCGTTAGCGGGCATGCGGAGGACGTAGACGCATGCTATTCTGTCTGCTGTCCCACTGGCAGGCTAACCCTCTTCGTCGACGAGAATATCCTATGTAAAAATGTAGTCTGCAACAGCGGACAAACGCATGTAACACGCAAAGATTCCCACAACTAGCTATGTCCCATTACAGTCAATCCTGGTGCAACTTGGACCACGGAGCGTGAGGCGATCAAAAAAATTAGTCCAAGACCACCCGCCTATACACATGGTTGGCCGTGAAGACAGTCTGAGAGGTAGCAGCCACAGAACCGATCTTGTGGAAGGTGTTTGGCCCAGTTTTGTTCGCTATCACCCAGCGCCGGGCATCTGGGGAGCCTGCTGTTACGTCCAGGATCCAACATTGTCCTGGGTCCGGAGTCTTGTGGTCGTATACCAAGCCCAGGAACACGTACGTCCCGTCTGCACTCGAGTAGCTTGGTCCAGGTTGCGCCGTGAACACTACCCTGTTCCACCCGGCTATACCACGCGCATGCACTAGCTTGTGCCTAAAGTCCATCTTTTCGATGATGAGGAAACAATGTGCGAGGGATGGCGCATGGAGGGCTCGTCGTAGCTGGATTTGAGCGTTTTGGACGTCCTCTTCTAACACCGCTCCCGAGTGGGCCAGGCCATCCTCCAGCAACGCCATGATCGGCCGACAGCTGAACCCCTTTGCCACCAACGTCCAAGTACATGCGAGCACCTTGTTCAGCTCCCCGGTCCCATCACCGATGCTGGCGCTCATCCCACCGATGCGCCCCACCACCCTTGCAGTCAGGTGCACGCCAGCTGCAGTCACGGCCACCCCTCTCGGGTTGCGTTGGTCCCATACTTCATGGACCTCGTTACCCGTCACGCCGACAATTCTGGGAATCCAGTTCGTACCCCTGGGTGGGTCGGCAGTCATCGCGTCAAAGAGCAGTGGCCACACTCTGCCTTCTGTCACGGTCTTCACCATGGTTTCTTTCCATAGCCATTCGAGTCGTGCCATTTGGCGGGAGGGAGAGAGGTGCGCAGATGGCTGGTCAAGGGATGCGCCCGACGCAGTGGCATCGGATGGCTTCTTGTCTTCGGTGGAGAGACTACCGTCAACACGGTGTGTGGTGTCGTCCGGCGTCTCGGGTTCATGCAGCGTACGCAACCTATCTTCCTCTTTCAGCAGTCCGTATACTCCGAGCAGCTGGTCGACAGGGAATCTGCAATGCTTGGAGGAGTTGGCCATCACGGCCGGGAGGAGGTCGAGATATCCGTCCCGTTGCAGCGCAGCTCTTAGACCCCAACCGCCTTGGAGTGCGCCCCACCTTTTACCACTAGCGATTTTGAGGCCGGTATCGTCCTGATAGATCCAGGGATACTCCCTCCCTCCACTAGGCTTCTTTAGCATTTCGAGTCGGAATATCTTGAGGTACCAACTAAAGCACCGCTCTAGATCGTCGATGGAAAGCTCTTGGCCATCCAGGGGGACATGCTTCTTGGGGAGAAGCAATTCCTGATATGTCCACACTCTCCAAAACCACGCATCATCGAGTACCATCTCCAAACTCGCAATGGCGTCCCAGATGGATTCTGCATGATCCTCGACTAGAGCGCCCGTGTCCGCGATGCTGGATAGGATGTCCATGATCTTTGCATATGCAGGGGAGAACGGTTCGTAGTTCTGGGGGACCACAAGACAGGCCGTTGCATCCCGGTAATAGTAGCTCATCTTTGGAATCTCGTCCTCCTTCTCAGTTTCTGCCTCCGTGCCCCTAGATTGGTTGATGCATAGAACGTCCATCCACAGCCACTTGACGCGTTCTCTCCTGCAATAGTCTTGGATCGCATCCCACTTCTTCTTCTCAGAGATGGGGACAGGCCAGGCAATGGTAGGTAGTGCCAGATACTCCTTGATCTCCCCCCAAACTTGCGACACTACGAGATAGGGAGGAACGACGCCTCGTGTCTCTTCAAGATAAGCTCGCTGATCTTTCAGGATCATGTTTTCGCAATCGTACAACCGCAGAGGGCCACGCGTACTGCAATCGGGAATGCATGCACGTGAAAAAAAAAGTGCGGCTCGTTGGCTGGAGGGTGGAAGATCGTCCTTACCCGTCTACGCTCGCTTTTTCGGGGACCTTTGCTTCGATCTCTCTCTCTCCGACGATGACGTCCGCTTCGGTCGCCCAAGCCACACCCAGCGTGCGCTCGGGATCCGGCCAAATCCCGAGGACGTGCGTTCGTTTGCCGTTTCGATACTCCCAAAGGAACGTATGCTTATCGAGGACGTCATTTCGAAAAGTTGGACCGGCACTCCAGGTGTACGGAGCGAGGGGTGCTGAGCGTCGACCCGGGTCTGAG
>JBBPLW010000196.1:0-30729 GCA_038089995.1 Tylopilus balloui
AGCGCGATTCCGCGAACGAAGGCATCCCACTCACGTCTGAATATCCAAGCACTTGCCTCCGCGTTGAGGCTCTGCATCGTTCGTTCACGTTGCTTTCCTTGCTCTGAAAGCTCCTTGGCACGGGCGCCATCGCCCCGATCATAAGCCTCATGACTCTGTTGAAAGCATCGCGCCATCAAGTCGCCTTGTTCGTTTGCTTTGGCGCGCAGCGCCAGATAGTGCTCCTCATGCTGGTTGATCTGGTTCTGGTCCTTGAGAGGCAAATCAACGTTCTGGGAAACGAGAAAAAGATCACAGAAGAAATACTTGATGTGGTGTATGGTCTACGCGAGGCCGAGATATCGGTTTCGGCTCCTGCGTATGGTGTGTCAATGGAGCCGCCTTGTTTACGACGCATTCGCGCAGCAGCTCGCCATCTAAAGGCGAAACTGAGGGGACGACGTACAACGCTCACTAGACGGTGATATTCGGGTGCTACTCGAGGTTCCGGACGGATGGTTATCACTTGGTCAGGTGGCCGTTCTGCATGAGGTTTCTGGTCATCCCTGGGCGGCTGCTCTCGAGTTGTCGAGCCACCACACAGGGCCCGAACCAAGGCAAGCAGAATATCCATGAAGCCGGCCATCTCGACGTTCGGGAGGCAAAGTTCAGCAACTCCAAATGGTCTTGAACCAATGGCGTGCGAGTTGTGCAGCAAGCGCAGAAATGCAGAACCAAGTCGATACCGATACCGGAGACGAATGGACATAAGACATTACGTGCATAAAATACGGAGCGTTTCAACCCGACAACACGAGGATCACGAAGCACATTCCCTTGACCGTAGCACTGAGTTCCCCGACTTAAATCTCCAGCCCCATAAGAATATACGCTGGGTTGACCTGGAAGGGTGGTTTAGTGACAACACTTCCACCAACGTACATGAGTGAATGCAAAAGTGCGTTGAGCCCGTTGAATGACTTGTCGAGAACAATCACAAGCGCGGAACATTGCAGTTGTTCATCGGCGAGCTCCAAAAGGGCGACGATACTGCACGAATTCGACGTCAGTCGAATGCGAACTCAACGGCACAAAATCCTACCTTTCGCGAAGGCTGACGGCTGGGGCATGTTTACCATCGACGTAGAATGTCTTCGATTTTCCGGGCAAATCGAGAACAACCCCGTCAAAGGTGGCTCCCATGTTTGGCACAGAGACGACGACGCTTTTAGCAAAAGGTAAAATGCTCAACCCGTTACGAGGAAAGATGTTCAAGAGAAGATCCAGAGCATCCTTTGAATGCTTGGTAGTTATACCATGAGCACCACTCGCGTCGCTGTCGTCTGGGGTCAATGGTGGAGTGGAGAGGCCATAGGGAGATTCGGGAGATTCGAGTCTTGCATGGATGTATCTTGGAGGCACAGTGCTTGGGAACTGAGCGTAGGAAAAGTGATTATTGATCGGACTTGATGGTTTCTCGAGAGGCGAAGGCGAATACGAATATGAAGAATCGGGAGAACGGGAAATAACACGCGCCAGACCGCCTGTCACACAGTCTGACGACCCTCTGTCAGGAGGGCATTTCGCGTTAGGGATGTCAAAAACGCCACTGCAATGCATAAGTCATGTGTGATTAGCAACAAGACTGAAGGGACGTACCCCGGGTCCACCAGAGAACGTAGTAGAGTAGTAGTACATGTCGTCGGTGCCCTGGATGTGGCACACGGCAAGTACGCTCGGAGTGTTGTCGGAAGTGAAAGCCCCATCACCAACGGCGTGACGGCCGTTGCTAAAGGAACGATGAGAGAGACGAGATGTGAGGCATGAAGGCGTACGAACGTGGGGCAAAGACTAGATTGCTGTTGCGTATAATTCGAAATGGAAGGCTGCGACATGTTTTGCCAACGTGACTGCGGATACAGGTGGTGGAAAAGCGCTGTAGAAGGGGAGATATGAGCGTCATTGGCGGTGTGGAGAGACGAGTGCAAGGTACCTTGCTGGTTACGAGTGCGGTAAAGTGGATGGTGCTGGTGCGAGTGCAAGAGGGTCGTAATTATCGGTCAGCGGATCTCCACCGTGTACCCCCGGACACCGCATCTACGGTGTCCACATCGAACTGCACCGCAAAGAGGACTCGTGTCGCTCGTGGCTCAGACTCGCAGTCGATATCGAATAATGCGTGGGTTCCCTTCCGGGCGTGCCTCTCGTGGTGGGCGGCGACAGAGGGACGAACGGAAGCCAGTGGTGTTCGGGGTCGTGGATACAAGTTCAGGGCAGGCCGTGGCCCTGACGTGTGGCCAGACGGACTGCGATATCGGCCAGACACTGACCAAGAGGGGACCCGACGCCGTCGACTTGATCAGTGAGTATCTGCTTTCCACCCAGCCCCGCGATGGCGAGAGATGCTACGATGCGATCCTCGCCATGGCTGGATGCTTCCTGGCTGGGTCCTGGCTGGATGTCTCTCGGCCGGTTTGGATGTTACACCTTGCTGACGGCTATGAACACAGTATCAAAACAAACATGGCTGACGCAGGACGAGGACGGGGTGGATTTGGACGTGGGCGCGGTGACCGTGGACGTGGCCGTCGTGGCCCGCGTCGTGGGGGCCGCAAGGACGACGAAAAGGAATGGTGCGTAGTGAGATGCTTGCGCGAGGATGCGACTGAACCATGCGACAGGGTGCCCGTGACCAAACTCGGACGCCTGGTGAAGGACGGGAAGATCAAGTCTATGGAGGAGATCTACCTGTTCTCGCTCCCGGTCAAGGAATACCAGATTGTCGACTTTTTCCTGCCCAAGCTCAAGGACGAGGTGATGAAGATCATGCCGGTTCAAAAGCAGACGCGTGCTGGTCAGCGTACACGGTTCAAGGCGTTTGTCGCCGTCGGTGATTTCGACGGACATGTGGGACTGGGAGTGAAATGTGCCAAGGAAGTGGCTACGGCCATCCGTGGTGCTATCATCCTGGCGAAGCTGTCTGTGATCCCGGTGCGGAGAGGATACTGGGGTGCTGCGCTGGGTGAGCCGCACACGGTGCCGTCCAAGGTGAGCGGCAAGGTAGGGTCTGTGATGTGCAGATTGATCCCTGCGCCGCGCGGGACTGGTATCGTGGCTGCGCCTGCGTCGAAGCGACTGCTGCAGCTGGCGGGGGTGGAGGACTGCTACACGCAGTCGAAAGGATCGACGGCCACGATGGGCAACTTTTTGAAGGCCACGTTTGCCGCTGTAAGTCTCCGTCGCTGTTTCTGTTCGTGTTCTGTCTCGTCTCACCGTCGCTGCAGATCACGAAAACATACGCGTTCCTCACGCCGGACCTGTGGCGAGAGATACCCGTGACGAAGGTGCCCTACGACGAGCACAGCGCCCACCTGCAGCTCGCGGCGAGCAGAAAGGCATATTAATTAATTAGTCGATATGCTCCAATTCGAAATTACGTGTTGTCATCCGCCGTGCTCGACGGAACCAATAACAAACTATATAATGTCCCCTTCATGCCTCTGCCGCGTCTCTTCTTGCCACCATGCCCTCCTCCCCGTCCAGGTCAGTCCGTCCGTACGTCCTCCGTGTCCCTCTCTCATCCCTTCCAGCGCCACTCCAAGCTCAGACGGCCATGCCCTCCCCACACCACGCTCCTTCCGCTCCCCCAACCCCGACCCCGCCATCGCCAGCCCCGACGAGTTCGCGCTTCAGATCGACCTGCACCTGGACAGAATCGTGCACAGATCGTCCATCGCCAACGACGACATGAGCAAGGCACAGGTGCTGCTCAGAAACAGGGGCCGCTGGCGAGACATGTACGACACCTTCGAAAGCTCCCCACCGCCGCCCTTGTTGCAAGATGCTGCAGGCGACGATTTCGCGTGGGAAGTCGCCCACTCTCCTCTCCTCAATCTTGACCAACTGCCCAACCCGTCGCGCTGCAGCCTTCTGATCCACGAAGTAGGCCTTCTTGTCGGACTGTCCGAGGATAACGACCACATCGTCCCTGATGACGGTCACCCTCTTGTTCCCCATCCACCAATACAAGTACACGACATTCTACCTCTCACCCTCACCCCCACAAAATATTCCAACCACACGGACGCTGGCACGAATACTTCACCCTATCCATCCAATCTTCCCCAATGCATCTCTCGCGATGCCATTCCAAACGCACGCAACCAAAGGCTTCCCCCACGAGTCCCTCCAAAGCCAATCCCTCGCCACAAGAATGCCGATGCTGCTCGTCCTTCTCTATCTTCACGTCGACGCCATGGACAGGTGTTTGACTTTGAGCCACCTCTCCGTAACGCGCCTCGCCCGAGCGCGCTCGATCTCGACGAAACCTTTTGTCACCCTCGTCAACCTCCCCCGAAACCTCCCACAACCCCTCCAGCCAACCGGTGTTCCTCACTAGATAGACTGGAATCCAGTTTGCGGAAATTAGAGGCACACGCCCCGCACAGTCATCGCAAGTCGCACTCCGAAGGACCCTCCGATCGTGTCTTGCACAGCAAAGTACCACGTCCATCTCTTCCGCCTTCACGGCGCTTGAAACAACAGCAATCAAGCTGCGAGATTATATATCGTAACCCGCCTCGTTCTGCGCCTAGCCGTCACTTCTCGGGTCCACCACCCGTGCCAAAACCCGTAGTGCCTCATCAGTATGTCGTGCCGCAAATCTGCCCACCAACTCCTCTGGACGACGATCATTTGGAAGAAGATCACACTCCTGGTTCATTCATGGATATGGATATTCCTCACATGGAGGAGCCTCGGCAGAAGCGGCCAACGTCTTTTCGTCGAGGGAAGGGCAATGAAAAAATGAAGAGTCTAGTTGGCGTCGCCAAGAGAGTCAGCCGAGGGATAGTTGCATGGGGGAAAAATTTGGCAGGACCCACCAAGCCTTCAGTGACTGCACAAGAAACGACTGTCCAGCGTGTCCGCGTCTAATGTTATTCGTATTTATTGGTTCGTATGATTCTGGATAATCTACGAGTACTCCCGGTGTATCCCTAGTAGCAAACTAATCCTGTAGTCCACGTCACGACCTTGTGTATGCTCTATAGCGCGCTGTACTCTTACCTGTCTTTTTGTATCGATCAGTTGTTATGTTGCGGTGAGCTTGATTTAGCCCATTCAATCACGCGTGAATCCGTAACTAAAAGGATGGCATTGCATGTGAACGAACAGTGCGGTAGCATGTAAAGGGAACAAGGTAGAATTGTACAGAATGAAAAATCCAAACGAATAAACCTAGCCCGCAACTTTTGTCACCAACAGTGGGCATTGGCTACCTTTCTTAAACTGACCAGCGACATAGGGACGCGTGAGCACGCTGAGGAAACCAGGGCATGAGCTCACCCGTCGGGGAGAAGAAAGTGGGGCCGCTCACATGTTGTGTTTGAAAATCCTATGCTCTGTCTCGGCGAAAACAAAGTTGGTCAAAAGAACGCACAGGAACGTCTTTATCTCGATCATCGAAAAGCGCATGCCAATGCAGGACTGGACGATCGTGGGTCACCTCGACGGGCGCTGGCGACAAGGAGATACACGCACCCTTGGACCGGCCGAGAAGGTGAGCAGGTTGGAATAGAGTCCTGGCAGCGACTCGACAGCTTCGGGTAGATGATCCCAGCGCTCAGGGCTGGATGAAAAAAAAAAAAAAAAAAGAGGGGCTGAGCATCGTTCTGATATTGCGCCTTGACCCGCACTTACTCAAAGTCCCAGGCATCGTCGCCCCAGATACCCTTGTCCAGGTTGAACGCCTCTATGGGTATGTGCACAAAGTCCCCCTTTCGTACATTGATGGACCCATGATCCGATATGTTTCCATCGCGGAGGTGTACAGAGTATGATGTCGGTATCTCGTCATCGCGAGTAGCGACGCGCAAAGAGGAATGTACTGGTGGTACCAGCCTTAGTGACTCGCGAACTACGTTATTCAGGTAGTGATGGTCGGATAATACAGTGTACAAGGATTCGATTTCCTCGGAGCTCAGACGCGACAGTGGCGTTGACGGCACGATGTTGAGCAGCTCAGTACGAAGGCGAGTCTGAATGTCAGGGTGTCTCGCCAGCAGGAGCAAAGTCCACGTGAGAGCAAGGGAAGTAGTATCAGAGCCTGCAAACATGAACGTGTTGATGGTGTGGAGGATATCTTCATCTGAAATTCGCTGATCGAGAGGCAAATCCGTCGCCAAATTTGATTTCACTAGCAAGGACCGTCAGATCGAGATTCTCAGGATAGGGATCGTCAATCACCCACATAAGAGACTAAGTAGATCCTTCTCGGTGCATCCGGTGCCGTCTTCTTCGTCTTGCAAAATCTTGGTTTTCTTCAACTGAATGAGCTTTCCAGCGACCCGGTTGATAACAGCTTGACAACGTTTGACGGTCTTGGCCGGTGCATCGGGCTGTGCGAGTCATATCAAGCGATAGTCTGAAGCCGTTGTGACCACTCACAAACAACACATTGAGAATAGGGAAATATAACCCAAGTACCACACGGATTCCATCGTTTTGCGCAAGAAAAACTTCAAACATCTCCTTGTAAGCACAAAAGAGCTCGTCTGATTCATTTTGAACGGCGTTGAATTGGTAATCGAACCCTGTTGAACCTGTCACTTTGTTGTGCGTGCCGGGAGGGAAAGAACACACCCGCCAGGCCGATCACGTCAAAGGTAGCGCGACTGATCCAACGACAGACGTCGATTTCGACGCCCTCCTCTCTGGCAGGAGGGTCGTCGAGAAGTTCGGACCACTTATCTCGAAGTTCGTTTCCCTTGCGAAACACGAGTGGCACGAGCTCTCTCAGGTTCTGAATGGAAAACGCGGGCGTGGCAACCCGCCGTTGACGCCTGTGAATTTGGCCCTCGGCGGCAAGCATACCAGAGCCGATGAGACCTCCGATCAATCTACGTGACTGCCAGGGTTTCTCGTATGTGGTACTGTTCTTGAGCACATGGGACACAGAGGCAGGGTCGAGAGGAAGGAGGCGGTCGTCCCACTGGACAGTGCGTGAGTTGAATCCCAGAGGCAGTTTCGAATGCGCTTACAGGGCCTAGTCCCCTCACACGAACGCTCCTGCCATACTTCTCGACATACTCGGCATGGGTCTTGGGGGACCTGGACGCGCTACGGAACGGTGATGAATGCAAAGTAGAGGACACTGGAGCGCAGGGACGTACTCGAGAACAAAAGGCATGTGGCTCCCGAAGAGAGTACGTACTGGTGGTCCAGCCAGTCTACGGAGGGGGTTGCGGCGAGTGTGTGTGGAGGGATGGTATACAGCCCAGCTGAAAGCGAGGGCTAACGTGGCGCATAGTAGTACGAGACTAGCACCGAACGTTGTCAGCGACATGGAGCAGGCGGGGAGTGTGGACGAGCAGAGTCCTCCCACATCCCGCTACCGAGCTGACCCTCTCACGTCTGGAACGACTGTGCCTGCTCATTAGTATGTTGACCAGAAACGGAAGTGTACATGTCAAACCCTAACCTAATTGCCGAGTCGGAGTTTGAAGCAGATATGGTAATGCAACAATAGAGAGGGGTTTTTCATTTATCAGAAACCAGAAACTAAACTGGGAATCATTGGGAGCATCGACGGTGGCGACGGAAACTCGTCCAGGTCGACCGCACTCAAGTTCCCGCCAAGCATCGTCAGACTCAGTTCCCGCTCAACATACCCCGCAACGGAGGGCGAATGTGAAGGACCACCCGCGTCTTCAAGGCTCTCATCCAGGGTCTTCATGCTCAGCGAAAGCAACACGCCCTTGTTCATCTGCATGCTCCTCGTATGGGCACGTCTCACTTCGAACACCTCTTCCCTCAGACTGTCCCTGTCATGCCCGTCTTCAAGGCTCTCCAGCGACGCCATCGATGACCTACTCGACTCGCCCTCGTCCATGGTCATATCCGGAGCCGAGCTTTCCAACGACTTGGTGTCCTCCTCCGTTTCCCCTCCCTTGCATACATTTCGGCAGTCCGGCAAACTACGTCCCCTTGCAGCCACCAATGATTCCGGGAGCCTGTTATCGAACGACGTAGGGTTCTTCGTCTGAGCGGTCGACCTCCCTGAGCCAGACTCGAGCGATTCTCGGAGTGTAACACCCAGCATGGTCGCAAAGTCGCTATTCGCTTGGATTTGACAGTCCTCGCGTTCCTCGGGTATGGACGCCAAGACAGCGCGGGCCGGTGCCACGTACAGCGAGACGGGGGAGAACTCGGACCATGTCGTCTGTGGACTTGCCATCGGTGGGGCATGTGGGGGACTTGGTTCGACCTCTGGGCACGACCGGCGATCATACATGGCCCACGACAAGCTGCGGATGGGCAAGATATCAGACAGCCCCCGTCGGCGCTCCCTGTGGAGAGCTGGTGGTGGCCGCATGAGCGGAGTCAGCGTCTTCTCGTCGTATGGAAACGTTTCACGCCCCGTTGTGGACTGTGGCGAGGCGGTCGTCTTCTTGGCCGGCTTGGGTTTCCGGCGTCCAAAACACCTCGAGGGCGGAGGGGAAACTCTTCTCTCTGTGCTTTTCACTTGCCTCCGCAGCGTTTCCCCTCCAACGATCAGACCGATGAGCCCTCCCAAGATGAGAACGATGACGACGACCGCCGCTGCGATATTTCCGGGAATGTCTGCGAATTGATTCAGTTCCTGAGGTCGATTGCTGACCGGTACCACTGATGGCTTGGGGGCAAGCACGACTAATCCAGGTGACGTAGGAGCAATTGGAGGTGGCGGTGGACTTTCAAAAACCACTGACGGCTGTGACGTGGCATCCAGAGTGCGTGCCATAAACATTTCAGTACGCGACGGCGTGGGTCGCCTTGGTGGATGACGGGGGAAATTCAGACCCTCATGAGGGAGCTGGTGAAGGTATCTGCCAAAAAGGTGACTCGGCGAATGGGTAATAATGGGTGAAGATGTAGGCGCCATTGTTGCAACGGGAAAAGTCGTTTGTGGGCGATAGAAAGCACGCTGCAAATGTTTTAAATATGTTGGCGGCTGGTAGTGACCAGCCCTTGTCGTCAGCCAAAGGGATCAAGATGGCGGCTGACGACGAGCCTATTTCAAAGGAATTTCTGGCAAGCTCATCGCTTCTTCTCTTCGTACTCACTGGATATACAGATATTGCAGTCGTCGTTTGAGTTGAGAGCTGAGCAATCGATCATTAATGCGACTTTACCTCCCAAAACACTTCCAATCTGGTTTCTGAGCGGTTTGAGAACGTGGCTGATCCCCCAGGAAACTTACTCGAAACAGGTGCAAAACACGGTGAGACAATCCACTTGGAGGCCGAGTAGAAGATGGTTTCGCGTTCGATCGAACAAGTCGGGACAGCAAGGTGGTATACATTTGAGGCGCAGTCATATTTCGGAACACAAATTCGACTATTGAGGACTAAGTCACGAGCGCTTCTTCCAAGAATCATCATTCATTAGCATGTTAGATCAACATTCCCCTGCGAGGATCAATTGGTATTGTAACAGCCATGCAAAAGAGGGCACGTACGCGATGCCAGCAGTCTGCAAAGTCCTGGAGGGTGTGAATGTGAGGTACGAGCTTATTTCGAAAAATAAAGTGCTCACGAAATAAATCCGCAAATCATAGCTGACGTGGCATACTTCGCAATGATTTTTGCTTGCGATGGTGCAAGGGCGCTGAGCACACCAATCTGGATACCCAATGATCCTAGGTTTGCGAAACCACAAAGCGAGTACGAAGCAATCGTGTATGCGCGCGGAGAGAGCGGGTTAGAGCTAGCCTGGATGGATTGGAGCTCTGGAGACTTCATCAAGTATATGATCCATTGGTTTACCTAACTACGCACCAAGATAAGCTGCAAACTCGTTTTCAATCAATTTTGTCGCAAGCAGCTGAGAGACTCGAAGGATCTCAGCAAAGGGTACACCTGGCAAAGAAATGTCATGGAAAAGGTAGCGACGACCGAAGGAGGCGTTGCGGACCAAGGAAGAACGTGACAGGATATCCGATATATCCCAATATGAGTTGCAGAGTAAGATTGTGAATCCCGAATCCACGGCCTACCCAGGTCAGTATGCCGTTGATAGTTGCGACAAGAGACAGAATGATAAGCACATTCGTCCTATATAACACCACATTAACAATGCAAATGCTTTTGAAGGGAGACGTCTCACAAAATTTGTCCGGCAACATTCAATCCGAACAGGCCACCCTTGGAGAACGCGTGGAGTGCGTTGACCGGGGCATCCTCGGGTTTTTCTTCTCCACGATCGATAACAACACGTCCACGGGTTACGGGTTCATCCACTTCTGGCATACGTAATTTGCTGATAGCTATGGAGGCAGGAATACTCATGACAGAAGACGTCACAAGGTTTTGGGCTGGGACACCAAGCGAAACGTATGCACTGAGAACCGCACCGGAGATTGTCGAAAATCCTATCCAACCTCTGTCAATGACAACTCCACTGGCGAGCCACTGGCACTCACCAGATGTCATAACAAGATGAATTTCAGATCGTGTCATAATGTTGACATATGGCTTGACCAGACAAGCTGACTCTCCTTGGCCAACCCATGGCGAGGCAGAGGCGACGACGGCCTCGGCACCAGAGACATTCAATAGTTTGAAGAAGAACCATGCACTTGTTCGGCTGAGTGATTGGATCCAGTAGAGCGGGTGGTCGTACTTACAATCCTTTGATGATCCATTGCATTACTCCGAGCTTCAGTAAACGTCAATAAACACTAAAATTGATAGAGGACCAGAAAACCCTACATGATAAAACATTTGCACCGTTGCAATGAAGAATATAATGGCCGCAAGCTGTAACCCATTAGCGAAGCAGAAAGGTACGCAAGCACCGTCGACGAACAGTGTTGACAAAGAACCAGTTTTTGTGAATGGTTGCGGCATCGAAGAAAAATTGTGCGCCGACGTAGGCCTGCGTCAAGAAGTCATACGCCAGATCCGCGATGTAATGGAAGATTGAGTAGCCAGCCCTTGTCTTGAGCACGAAAAGCGCGATAGTCTGCTGAATGAACAACCCAACAATAACGGTCGGCCTGCTCATCTTCAGACGACTAGACAGGTCAAGACACGCAGCGCGTACCAGGATATGGCAGAACGGTCCGTGGAGGAAAGGTAGAAGCCACACTGGAAAATGAACAAACCCAACACTGAGATTGCCCTATGGCCATAGTCATCACCCTGTGTTATGGATCAATACAAGGAAGTCTTGTTGAATAAGTCTGCGCACCGCAGCGAGCGGGAAACCGAAAGCGGAACCGAAAACGATACCGAGGAGACACAACCAACCAATTGTCAACCTCAGATAACGGGGTAGGCGGTACCAAGGCTCTTGAATACAAGGGACCCACACGGCGGCCACTGGCCTCGTGACCACTGAGTTTGGGATAAACCGAAACGCAATAACACTAGCGGGGAAGTTCGGTGAATTCTTGAGATCTGGGATGGAGTCTTGCACCTACGTCAAGAAGAACCAGGCGAAGACCGTCTGCACGACCCTGCAGTAGTATTGAGCATACGGAGAGCATCCCGGGAACAGCGCACTTGCCATCGATCGCGCGTCGCTTTCAATACCGTAGCAGAAATCCACCAACCAAGGATCAGCGCAGCTAGGCCAATAAGAAAGGCGACCCGTAGTTTCCTGTCTAACGCCCTCTTCTGGGGTCCCTCGTCGATGGCTGCGCCCGCTTTTTCTACGGTATCTGAACTTGACGTCGAGAACTTCCTCTGAACCGCTGGATGAACGGTGGTCATCTTGCCGCTCGTGGAGGGAGAGGAATAAGGCGGTAACACGACCGCATGGCTCTTGAATGGGGCTTATAAGGCCTAGCGTGCCTCGCCGGCCCGAGTGTTCAGCTCCCGTTATCGCGTGGAATCTATGTTTGATAAGTGAGTAACCATACTTGAATTTCCACCACGTCCACCGTGGGGTTTGTATCCAGGTTGAACGCCGTTTCAGCGCTTCAGTCCGAGTGGTCGAAACCTATTCAGCTGCCATTTCGACCACTCGGACTAGTGATTCTAGTGCGGTCTATCACGGGGTTCCGATTGGTTTAGCCTAGCGGGATTGAGACGACAACTGTGCCACGAGGAGGTGAGATGCATCATGATCTGGTGTGCTCGTGGCACTCGGCGTCATCCACTACCCGATATCAACAGTACAGCCATATATGGGCGCAGGAATGACATCCGTTCACAGCCCTCAAACGACCTGTGATAACGTTGCCTACCGTCTTCGCCAGCGACGCCAACGCACTATACATACATACGCACGACGGATTACCATACACCTGATGCAGACCTCAAACTTGGAGCTCAACCAAGTTCTCTTTATCACACCTTCAGTGCTTTGATCGACTTGCCACTGGCAATTACAAGCCATTCGCCGGGAGCCGTCGAGTGACCAGTGTTCATCGTCATACCAGGAATTTGCGGCGACCATGCAAGGTTCGTCACCTCACTGCTCGCAGAATACGCCATGATTGGGTCAGTCACGACTCTCTTCTTTACATCCGGTCGAGGGGAATTCAGTCGTGCATTTGCCGTACGGGGTGAAGTTGCCGTTTGCGTGTAACCCGCAAGGTCCCATAGTAACACCTGACAATCATCGCCTATAGTATGTGTAAGTTGAGTCATTCCAACGAACGATACCGAGATATATTCACTTGCAGTGGCAAGTAGGGGCCGATCTGTCGTACTCCATCCCATCGCATTTATCTGGCTGCGGTGCCCTCTCAGCTCAATGACTGGCTGTCCTGGACTTCGCATGTCCAAGATCTGCACATCTGTCCCGTCCATATGGAAGGTAGACATGTAATTTGAATCAGCGGGATTAAATGAGATGCGGAGCAACGGTGATGTTGGGAGACGAGTGGATGGATTGGGAGGTGGTGCGCCCTTCGGTGTGGGTGTTTCATAGAGGATCGTGGAATGCTCTAGACTCCGCAAGTCGAAAGCACGGAGACTCCCATCAGCACCAACGGAGACGAATATATCCGTGGATCCCGGAAGCCAGGCAACATCATAGACTTCCCGGTCGTGTGCGATAAGCTGGGTGATAGCCGTTGCGGTGTCGATATTCCAAACCGTACATGTCGTATCAATAGACGACGTCACGACGAGACTAGGTGCTTTTTCGTTCCAGGAGAAGCTTGTTAAAGGCGCACCCGTGTTCTGGCTTTGTATCTTTGATTGCTATAGAAGGATCGGTATAGATATTGAAGCTGGAAAGAGCACGCTTACCCCGGATAAGGCTGTTTTCAGGGTCAAACGATGCCCTCCGCCGCTGGGCTGTCTGCCTACATATGCAGATGACGCGGGCGGTGCATCTCCAAAGTATTCCCAAACTCTCAATGCGTCGCCGGTGGTGGCCAGTAATTCGGCAGACGTTGCCTTTCCTGACCAGGGAAAGCCTCCTGCGCTGGCAGGTTGCCATTGCAGATTCGTAGCGGGGTATCCGTGATTTGCCTCGACGAGGGTCACAAAGTCAGGGTAGTCGGTGTAGTCGTCCTCTACGAGAACTCGCTCGTCCTGGAGCCCGACGATTGCAATCCGATTGCGATAGTCCTCTGTGAATGAGGCGATGCCGAGACGAAACGCAGAGCGAGGACGAGACTGGTGGCCTGGCGCCGTGGATTTGCACCAGTCGATGGCATGCACAGGCCCTGGGGCGGCGGCGTGAGATTGGTGCCCATGCACGATGGCGGGTCCACTTACAGGGTGCTTCGTACTGAAGCAGCGTCGTCTGGGTCATGTTCGAGTGTGGCTGTGACAGTCAAGCCTCGGAAGATCACTCAGACTCTAGATCAAAAAGCACGATTGCTCAAACGTAACACATTTTACATCGAAACGGCTATGTACAGGACAGCATTGTCGGAGGCAGAGACCTGGTGTAGCGGTGCAGCAGTAAAATAGAACAAGCAGAGGCGAATTGACATTTGCGATGGATGGTGCGTCGAGTCGAAGTGTCGGAATGCTGACGAGGCTGAGGGAGAGTCAGAGTAAGAGGTGGTAAAGAGAAGCCGGTGGTTTGCGTCGACGAGCGCTTTCGAGTTTTCGAGGCAAAATGTCCAAGAGCAGAGCATGAGTGACGCAATCAGCAAAATAAAAAAGGATAAGAAAAAGGTAGCAAAAGCCAGTCGAGTAGTTTCCGTGACTTAGTCGGTATCGACCATGGATATTGCACCGCATTGTTCGCAGAAGCTCCACATCGTTCTTGAACCGTCGAGGCCAGCGGAACATGCGACACGAAGCTTGGGTATTTGGGAGCAATGAGGGCTAGCGAAATGAGCAAACAAAATACCCAGCCCATCATGCTGTCAAATCACTACAGTGGTGAAGCCACATAATTTACATACCCATGGTGCGTCAGGCCGCTGGTAGGCTGCATCAAGCCTACGACCTTAGCGGACTCGGGAGGGTCGAGAGTAGGCTGATGCGCGCTATATCTGGGGTAAAGAGCTACCGCCACGATAAAATTGCCTATCAAGCAAGGGTCTGGAGGGAGTCGAAGAACTCACGAGAATTATAATCAACCGCGTCAGACGAGCCAGATGAACTGCTAACTGTACTGCCGGTGGACGCGAGACGAGTGTGGTAATTCTCAAAGAAAAATTGCTCCGAGTCAGACGAGGAAGAATCAGACATAGCAACGTCGTGGTCAGGCTCATAGCCGGGAAACGGGACCAGTTTCAACTGTTTGACGGTCTGGCACACAGTAAATATATGCGGGGAAAAGGAGGTGGGGGGGGAGGTAACACAAACCTGAGGGAAGTCCTCGGAGGAATCCAAGTCGAGCTTGCGTTTCACAGCCATGTCTGACAGTAAGGGGAGGGATGAACTTTTCAGAGCGGGGAGGCGACTACAGGAGAGAGATAGTAGTCTTGGGAAAGGAGGGTAATCCAGCTTACTGGTCTAACTTATACGCGCCTCTGTTTGTCAGTGTTTGTCCACTGCCGCGGAGGTTGGAGTGCGGTCGAATTCTGTACCGAGGCGTCGGCGCTGAAGTTTCATGTTGTACGGGAGCATTCCGATTGGTTCCCTCGCCCGCGGCGGGGGTGGAAGTGACGGCAACCCTCCTGTGACATGCACGACCAAGAAATATCTGCCACCGTGACAGGAGATATTTTGACTGTCACGCTGGCTTGCTGTCGTGGCATTCACCAGTCATGTCAGACGTACCACAGCCGCCAGCTTTCCTGGATCCCCTGCTCGATTATTTGCATGAGCATCTCCCACCAGAGCTGTTCTCGTTCCTCACCGCATTCCTCTCGCACTCCCTCGCACTCCTCACCGCATTCATATCCCTTGTCTCTTCCGTCGTCGCAGCCAAACCTTGGGAGTGGGATGCACAAACCATTATACCACCCCTCATCAGCTTCCTAGCCGCGTATCTTGCACTGGTCAGCTTGTACAGGACAACAAGCTGGATATTCAGAACCACCTTCTGGTTCGTCAAATGGGGAATTATAATCGGCGTTCTAGCAGCAGGCGCAGGCTGGTACATGGGGAGCCATGATGTGAATGGAGGAGCGAGAGGTCTTTTGCCGAACTTGGGCGCCGTTCTTTTCAGTGCGTTGAACGGTGACGGCCGTGATGGTCCTAGGGCCCGCATCCTAGAGACCACTCCACGTACCTCCATGCATCGCCCGAAACTATGGGAATCCTTTGAGAATCAATGGCGGTATCGCAAGGAGAAACCGACACAAGCCCGGGGCACCGATGCTCAGCGAGTCATGTCTGACATCGTGGCGACAGCAAATCGTATCTTGACGGAAGGCGGATGGTGGGACACAGCTAAGAGTGTATTCACGCAAGGTGATCCACAGAGTGGAAAAGAGGACCGTTCTACTAAACGACAAGGGAATCCGTCATCACATAGATAATCCTTGTGTCTTCTTCGGCGTCATGACAATGACGACAGAGGAAAATAGTGTATCGTCGAGCTAAGGATGGAACTGTACAAGTAAAACCTCGGTTTCTTCTAAGATTTCGCTTCCTCTACAGCTTGGGGGTGCGTGTAACGATAGCTTTGAAATGGGTGAGAATACTTCAGTGTAGTGTCAAACAAATTGCTCACTGAGCAATGCGGGCTAGTTGGCCAAGTCCCGTCGACCCTACGAAAAAGTTGACCTTGGAATATTAATTATAGAAAACAGGATAATCGAGGCATAACTCACTGCGGCGAGGCTGTAGTTGACTGGCGTAATGACAAGTGAATACCGCACCCATATCATTCCCGTCGCTGCCAAAGCTAATGGGATGCAATTGAGCATATACGCCGCGGCTCGAGCCATTCAAAGACACACCGATGTTTTGGGACATGCTGAGCTTTTCCGCAGGCCGGTTCAAGTCTTTCAGACCTGCAGCGACCAGACACCATTTCATTACCGGGGCCCAAAAGAACACAGTCTTGGGACCTATTTGCGCAAGGAAAGTGCCCACATAGTTCGAATGAATATGAAGCAAGAGATCCTGAATACGAACCGGCAGGGTGATTCATAAATGCAGAAAATCTGGAGGCTCCCGCTGATGTTGCTGCACCCGACATTTTTCGCAAACAAGGAAAAGGTGATTCGGAAACGATCGCGTGTTGGAGTCAATTCACAGAATGTGACACGTGACGGTATGTATAGTAAATGTGACACCACTTCATAACGTGCCTCCGATCCATTTATCCGCTAGACTCTCCCAGCATCCCGTCAACTGCATGTGTCCCCCCGGACAAGTAACTAAAACTACAGCACCTCGCTCATCGAGGATGCGAAGACCAATCCAGTCCTCTATGTACAATGTCTGGAGCTTCATGGGCACGATAGTCTTCCCCTCCCGAACGAGCGGGCCAAGGGGCTCCTGTCCTAGAATACCGTCGGACACGTAATACACACCCTGCTCTGGTGGGGCCTCGGATCCAAACCATGCACTCTCTTTGGGGACCACCGTTTCGTCTTCCTCGAAGAGGACAAGGATAAGGTGATCAAGTGAAGTAAGATTTTCGACATAGGCTTGCTTTCTTGCAGACGGACGAAGTACCTCGTTGTTGATATCAGCGAGAAAACTACTTGACGACAAATACAGCGACAGTTGCGCTGGATCCCTGAAGTATTGTGCCTGTCGGGTTCGTGGATGGGTTTCATACAAGCAATAAGATGAAGCAATTTCGTCCAACCTGTACTAGATTCTCCTGCGCCCACTCGGTATATACTCCAGCCTTCGCGGCAAGACGAGCGACCTGACATAGCAAGTCAAAGGCGCCGCACAACGGCAGGTCCGAGATGCCCATATGTTGTGATCCAAAAGTGATCAGGTTGTGCACAGGCGGGGTATTGTTTCGCTCCACATATGCGCGCAGGAACTGGCCACCTTGAGAGAAACCGATGGCATCGAATCCTCTGTTAAGCTCCGGGATTGAGGCAAGCTGCTCAGCGACATTGGCGAGTTGTTGGTTGACATTCCCATACTGGGGGACCCCTTTGTAAACAAGGTTCCCTTGACAAATACGATACTCACGAATCCAGCGCGTTGGTCTGCTTTTGGATCCGGGTCGATGTAGACGGAGTGGACGAATATTCCAGGGTGCATCTTCTTCACTTCATCTTGAAACTGGACCATGCCGGGTGATGCATACGTATCACCAAGACCATGCCATACCACCAGGGGTCGGACATCGTTGATGGCGGCAGCGTAGATGAGGCCAGTTAGTGTCAAACACGCGCTGACCCGGGCGGCAAGCATAGTGAGTGCTGTTCAGGAGGAACAATTACGTAATCTGCCCACTTTCGCTTTGCACGACGGGAGGTGGCATTTTTTTGTTTATCCCCTGCAGAAGGTAAACTTGCACAGTACATGTAGGTTTATGCTTTGAACGCTCATACACCATTTTCTGTCAATGAACACCCGCACTCTGCACCGACCCGAGATGCTGGTAACAGTCCATCGATGCAACATTCAGCTAGTAGCCGACAGTGGGTTGTGGTCGGGTCCACTCCCAGTACACTGATTGAGTCGGACGGCTGCACGACTGGGCTGTCCGCGATGTTTGAAATGAACGCGAGTTCATGAGAACTGTTACAAACATCTGACCAACCCGACTGACCTTACGGATGGTTCACGCGCTTGCCGACCGAAGTACTGATGTGCGAAAGAGAGATCTCATGTACCGTTACGCAGCAAGTGCGAGCCCCAAGAAAGTAAACAACCAACCCGAGAGGAAGAAGAACCATCATTAGGTAGTAAGTTATTATAATTCTCCCGCAACCCGCTTCTCGATGATATTGGCGACAGTAGGGCCAAAGACTGGTATACTGTCGCCCTGAAATCCCTCCGGGTAGGCCACCTGGGGAGCCTTCTCTGTGAAATAGCTGAAGGGGACCTCTCAGTCGTGTCTGACCTCCCTGGCAGAACGCACTCACGTATCATTCCAAACACCAAAATGCTTCAGCCCTAACGCGCGTGCTGTCCATTCGTAATCATGAGCAAAGCCTCCAGGGTAAAACATCTCAATCACGGCAGACACATTGGTGCGCGGCATCAAAATGAGGTGTGACAAGCCATTGCCGTGGACTCCAAGTAAGATCTTCGTCCACGTCAGTTGAAAGACTGACGGTATCCAAAAACAGAATTGAACCTACTGTCGCGCGTGCCGCGAGCTTAACTTGATCATCCTTTGTCAGTTCCTCGGCCTTCACCTCGTTCAGCTCCCACTCTTTGCTCCCACTCGTGATTTCCGCGTTCTTCCTTTGTACAAGGGACTTCAGTTCCTTGACTAGGAACTCGTGATCTTCGGGAATCAAGCGACGCCGCGAAGACTGACGAGAGATATAGGTGATCACAATTTTTTCGGTCTCCTCAAAGTCAGGTTGTGCTGAGCCCTGTAAATTAGCATCCAGCCCCTGATTCCCGAAGGACCCCCCCTCGCCACCTGTTGTCACACCTGCGAAACGCCAAACAGCATGTTTGATCGTTCTCCACCACGAACCATTCTCATCCAATTTTGAACGCGCAATCAGAGCGTCGACTGCTTCGCTGGCGATACGCTGATTCTGCAAGCCGCACAGGTTACCTCTGAAAGCTGCCGAGCGATCCGCGAGCAAAAGGTAAGGGAAGTGCCATGCACGATCAACACCTGAGCCGGTGCCAGCGGACGTGGCAACCACGCGATCATTCCAATCCATATCCACTTCTACTGTCAAAGACGGAAAGGCAGCACGCAGGAAATAGCCATTAAATCCCGGAGCGTCTCGCCACCCCTCATTTGACGAGTAGGGAAAAATGGCACGATGAATCTGGGGAGGCGGTTCAGGAAACACTGCGCCTGTCCAGAATGACCACATTCCAAGCAGAAGCTCAGCGCAGAAGTGGTAGTAATGATTTAAAACTGGATCGCCATTAGCTCAACCGAAAGCTGGCACGAGTGTGAACGCACACTGTGGTGGGTCATTGAACAGAAGCTAGCAAGCAGGATATACATTTAGCAACATACACCATTTACATATGGTACAACTGACCGTATTGCCCTCGACTGACCAAACTCTACGGATCGAAGGGTGGTCTCCCCATCGCTGGAGCGCTTCGTTGGGACTCACGGTGTCCATGTTCCACTGGGTAGGTTCGCGAAGAGCTATATTCTCTGGAGTATTTTCCGCGGGGAGACCGGTCGATGTCATGTACCTAGCATCAGGGAAAGAAGATGGCGACGACGTCAGGATCAGAAGGGTGCCATTTGCCATGTAGACGTCGCGGAACAACGTCCAACCCGGGACATGTTCTACTATGGTGGTTTCGGGTAGGAACGGCAATTTCGGAAACTCCATTTTCGGGGGTGTGATGCCTTGGGCCTCCGATTTGCCATTCGATTCTGGTAGGACAGGGACAAGCAATCCACTTGTGTCTTGTTCGTTCTGTGGTAGGTCTTCAATAGTAGCGGGCTCATTCTTGACTTGTAGGCGCCCGGTAGTTATTGCGACGGATTGGGATGTCAGAGGAGCCACAGATGTGAAAAAGTGCGTCGAGAGAGCACCGATGAGGATGAGGATCGCATCGCGTCGTGAAAGTGAGCGAATGAATGGAGGCATGAGGCAATCAATTGAGGGAACGGGAGCGCGACCCAAAACGCGTCGCCTTCAATTACTACTTACGTTGACCAGCAGAAACGAGCTGGGCGGCGGCTGTACGTCCCCATTAGCCCCGCGCATGCCACGTAACTTCAGATGACCGGGAGGAGGCGGAGTTGGCCAAACGAGCACACATGGCGACGACGAAATCGTTGCATGATTAGGGCGAAAAGTAAGTAAATGCATGCATGGGGTGAACTAGACGACTGTGTAACGGCCAACAAGGGACGAAGACTAGGGCAGAGGACGGGGATTATACGGAGCGCAGGAATGGTTCAGACGAGACGGGTCTTTCCGGATGGGGACCGATTCTGATGTGGGAAGCGACCGGCAACCGCTGCAACGCGCTCGGAAGTGTAAGACAGGCAGAGAAGAGTGAAGCGAGAGATGAAACGAGAAACAAGAAGGCAGGAGCATAAAGTGGTGGTCGAATGTGCGACAGAGATGTCGCAGTCTGTCTGTCTGTCTGTCTGTCTGTCTGGCGGTGGGAATTCTGCTTGAGCCTGCCGCATTTGCACAAGGCCGAATAATCGGCGTGCTGAAGGCAGTGTGCCCCATTATGAGAAGCTCGCGTCGTCAGAGTTGTACCTGGCTCAGTCGTCGGGCGGCGTGCTCTTCATGTAAGTTGACAGCTTGCCAATGTCACAGCATACCCCTCGGTTACAGATATAACTTGCCGGATTGGCACGACTTCAACTATAACCGCCGCGTTCAAACGGCTTCATGGCCAAGGACAAGCATAATAACGAAGGAATCAAGGGAAAGTGGTTTGACAACGGGACGGAGTTATCCAACAGTGACCAAGCACGTCAACGGAGCTGCTTTTATACGGAACCAGATACTCCATCCCCCGTGCTAGTCTACTAGTACTCAGTCGACATAGGCTCTAAACACTGTCAACTTTTCCAGAGCCTTGAAGGAGACAGGGACGTTGGCCCCTACAAAGACAACACTTCCTGATCTGAGCTCCAGGGATTTGCTATCCTTGTCCCATTCGATGAAGCCAGCCCCTTCAGTAGCGATGATAATCGATGGCCCACCGATTGCGCGTTGGGACTCCGAGCCTCCTTGCACTAGGTTCAACGCAAGGACTGTGAAATCTTGGACGGGAGGATCGTAGGTCACAGTGGCCGAATCTGAACTCGTTGATGGCTGAACGAGATGGTTGGACCAAGGAGCTGCTTTGTAGGTCAGACCGGCGAGGAGATTAGGGATATCCTTTGGCTTCGGGGTGAGTCCTGCTCGGATGACGTTATCTGAGTTGGCCATGCACTCCATGATGTCTGACCATGCTCGGTGAACGTCGACGTCTGCAGGATTTCACAGCATATTCCTACCTCCAGAAATATATGCATGTGGTTCTCCCGCGCCGAGAAAAATCGCTTGCCCAGTCTTTAGTTTGACATAGTTCAGCACGAAGGGACAAAACACTCCAATATCTCCCGGGTATTGTTCGTTCAGGCCGAGGACAAGGTCCTTAATGTCGCTCTGTTTGTTCTCAGTTTTGTACCGCGCTGTGAGTCGTGAAAGCTGAACTTTGACCGAGTTCGGATCGGCTTGCATGAGAGCTGAAAACAGGGTCTGTAGTTGTTCTCGCTCGTCTGGTCCCTCGGCTGAGATAAATCGATTTACGACTTGTTCTGAAACTAGTTCACGAAGCTCTGGCACATTCCTGAGGTGTGTCTTGATGTCTGGAATGGGCAAGAATCCACACAGGCCTCTGAAGTCCGTCAACGCAATCGCCATTTCGGGCTTATGGTTGTCATCTGGGGTAGGATAAGATCAAGGCATCTGCAAGAACAAGGAGCTCACCTGTATAAACGGTTGGCTGCTTCGCATGTAGCAGCTCTGCAGTCTTCTTGTCGGGGTGTGTTTGAATGCTCAATGCCTTGTTAATTGAGAGGACCTTGAAGAGGAAGGGAAGGTTCCCTCGGGAGGTGGAGAATTTGTTGGAGACCGCACTTCCGATGAGGTGGGGGTTCGCAGCTAGAATGTCCAGGAGACTCGAGTTCGAGCCGACTACTCCTGAAGGCGATTTAACGTGTGTGCCCATCCACAGCTGGATAAAGTCATCAGTGATTAGTATGCGAGGATCATAAGCGACTCGCCTCCGCGTAGGGGGCTGAGCTGTCGAGTACGAAACCGGGAATGTTTGCACCTGCAGCGAGTTGTGCGACTTTGGATTGACTCCCGATCTTTCCCCAGTCGTATTTCTGCAGCGTTGGTGCGATACGGAAGACCGCTTCGACCGTGCTGCTCATGGTGACTTACTAGGACTAAAGCCGACGTGGATCGAATGCGGCCAGCGTATGCGGGCTCTGAGCCAACCCATAACGTACACTGTCCACCCACCTGGCCACGTCACTCGACGGACAGCGGTACACCGCTACCACCATCACCTCTCGGAGATTTGATGGTTTCTGCTGCTATACAAATTCCCTATACTAGCTGATGGAATGACACCGCAACCAATGGCGACTAGCGCGCGGGATCGTCGTTGCCAAACGAATGGAGTGGAGCGATGCTCCATTACTCGCAAATGGCTCCGCTCAGCTGGCCTCGTTGGATCCGATAACCTGCAACGTTTGTTTCATGTAAGCATCGCCTTCGTCCGTAGGTATATAAACCCTCCCAGACGAGCTCACATCCATCCCCCAGACCACACCTCTCATCAGTCCGCTCTCGCACTCATAATCGTATGATGGCTCCACGATGGCAACCCGGTGAACAGTACAACTATGGCGACGTCGTCGAATTCGAAGGTAGGGCATTCTTGTCCTCGAGCTCGAGCGACCACTGATCACCATGATCTAGGAATCGAGTACAAGATCATCCAGCCCCATCCCTCCCAGGCAAGTCCTCTGATGTCCAGTGATCTTACTCTCGCTTATACGAGACAGAGCGATTGGACCCCCCCGATGACTCCCGCCCTTTGGGGACGCGTCCAAGGAGAATATCACCGTGAGCAGAAGTGGGGTGAAGACTGCAAGCCATACCAGACAGCTCCTGGTTATGAGCAACAACAGCAGTACACCCAGCGCCAGGAAGCCGATCAGTCGTCGTACAAAGCCCCCCCTGCGCAACCCGCCCAAGAGCACAAGGAGAAACATTGGTACGACATTGACGACAAGCATAAGAAGGAACTCGAGGTACTCTCAGGATCCGCCTTGTTAGGTCGGTAATCTGATCTCTGGTAGGTCGGTGGTGGAATCCTTGGAGTAGCTGCAGCGATCGGTGGAGGTATTTATGCCTACAAGCAACATGAGAAGAAATCAGAGGAGGTAGGCGTGATGTTTAGTCCAACTTGTCCTTGGAGGCTTATCATTTCACAGAAACATGGACAAGTCTGGGCTATGGAGAAATGGGTCTCAGAGTCACAAGTCCGTACCCAGCAATGGAGTGCAGGGCGATACAACGCACCAATTGCCTGGATTTGGAACGAGGGAAGGTCTATTCCCCGCGATGCCGTTCAAGGCGGAGAAGAGCGAGGAGAAGCCCTCTACATCTGCCGTGCATATCATCAGGTTCGCACGTATCAGCCTGTTGTTCATCATCCAGTTGCTGATATTCAAACTGTCATCAGAGTGGAATCTGTGAGCTTTGGTTTGGCAACCTGAGAAACAACCTGACGTGTACCTTGACCAGTGGTCGGGAAAGCTTCCAGAGTCTTCCAGAAAGGGGCCGTGATTGGGTTCAAGAAAGACGAGATTCACGTAGGTGTTCCAAGTATATCGATGATCCGTGGCCTTGAACCCGTCTTGTAGATTGACAAATACGAGATTCTTGTCGGCGACTCTCGCTCTGTCAGGTGGGTGACTTGTTCTGGCCAGCTCAACCTCCAGAACCTCCGTGCTCGACCCGTCGAAGGTGGAAGGGAGCCAGATGGTACCCCGATCTACATCGCCCAGGCTCCCTACCACGGCGCCGTGTACCCAGGCAAAGCTTGTGAAACATACGGAGATGGTTGTTTCATTCCCTACGACAACACCGAGAAGAAAGTGAAGGTGAAGTTCCTATGTACCGCTATTACGAACGTGTTTTTCATTTCCATATTTTGCAGGAATACGCTGTTTTGTGCTATGCCTGAGGTGGTCCTTCGTCAGAGTTCACGCGCACGAGTGAACGTGCTTCTACGATCGTAACGTTCACTGTAGCAATAAACATTCATTGGAGGAGAATATTAAGTCGGTTTCTGTCGCTGGTCCGAGCATGCACTCGGGCGGATAGGATTAAAGATGGAACTCATAACAACTGGTGAGTTGAATGTACGTATGCCAGTAAGTTTTACAGAGGGGTAGAGGTACGAGCAATGGTGTCGCAGGATAGCTTGCGAGGTCGCAAACACAACAGTGCTCGGGACACAAAAACATTGCGGCAGACAAGAAAAGGCCAGGTGTGAAGCAACAGCAGATATTCGTTCTTCATCCCACAGAACACTGCAGGTTCCCACCAACTGTAGTTTGATCCTAGAAGTACACCTGCCACGGGAGCTCCTTTGCAACAAGCCCAAAGTCGCGGCTTGAGGACATTGGACTCACCTATCAAGCTTCCACCTGGATTTCACGTGTGAGAAACGAAAGGGACAACCTCTTTGATACGCACATGCCATGAATAATCTACCCGGAGGCGAGTGGCTAGAGAGACAAGGGGGATGCCTTGAGACACGCAGAACGCGTTTACGAGTCTGCGGGGAGCGAGACTTCATCGAGAGAGTTAGACTCGTGCGCTGGATCGAAAAGCTTTGGTGAACGCGTCAGAGATACTCGCTCGCCACACGCAGTTGACCATGAGACCGCCGTCTGGGACATTGGAGCGGCCTTTCGTGCGCGACAGATTCGTGTTCATGGCGAGAGGGAGCTGTCGGTTTTGTTATGTGTGGGTGTCGCTGTTCGCGGGGATGGTGACCCGATTAAGGGAAGAACAAACCATCGACCTCGAGGGCGTGGCGAGGCGAGCGCTGCGATGGACACCCCGTCGTCCACTCTCTTCCGGCCACGTCTGAGACTCTCCAGGCGCAGCCCAAGTCCCAGCACCGCAGACGCTACTCCACAGCCCGCCCCGTCCACCGTCCGCTCCCTCTTCTCAGCCATACACGATGACGAGGACGAGTTCCCCACCCCTCGCGTCCATCCCAGGTCCATCCCCGACCCGACACCCCAATCTCTGCCTCCTGTCCCCGCAGAGACCCCAGCTGCTCGTCTCCGCGCTCTTCTTGCACGCGAACCACGCTCTCCGAAGGCGACTACAACTCCTCCCCCAGCTCCGTCGTCTGACGCAGAATCTGACGCTGAGCCGGCGCGTTTTGGTTCCAGCACCTCCAGTGTTGCCCGCGACAGCCTAAAGGATATCTTTTCTCGTGCACTCAGGGAGCCAGGGGACACCCCAGAAAAGGGCCGTCTACGTAGAAATAGCTTCGATGGCAGTTCGATGGAAATCACCCCAGTGGTCGGTAGGGACAGAGGCCAACGCAGGAGACCATCACGGCGAAGTCTTAGCGACGAGGAAGCAGAAAAACCAAGTACGTGGCCATCCCATACAGTACTGGCCGTCTCGGAACCTCGCACACCAGAACCAGATAGACGAGCTGATCCTTCGTTTCGGCTGTCAACAGCACTCGCTTTTGACGCCTTACGTGCGCGACTCGCGTCTTCCCGATCACAACTTATGGATCAGAACCAACCGGAGGCATTATACGATCGTATGTCGTCGAGCATTCTCTGTTCGTGTGCATTTCCATTCATGCAACCAGACTCGTCTCTAGCGTCTACGAGCGCCTCTAATCCCCGCCATCAGCCCCAGGCGTCTTCCTCAATCCGTGTCAATCCGCAGGCCAGCGCTCTCGCTCGACATTCATCGTTTCAAATGTCTTCCCAACTGGCATTTCAGTCCAGTATGTCTTTGGAGTAGAATACACACCTCGTTTGATTGACTTGTGGGTAGATCTACTGGAACAAGATTCGGAAATGCAACGAGCAATGGGCGACGTTCTCAATTCCGAAAACGAAGGTATGATTCCTGCTTCGTTTTCCTAGTAGAGCCTTCGCGAATTTACACGCTGCAGCCTCGGAATCAGTTCCGAATGTCGCGCAATCCGCTGCGATACCATCTGATTCGCGTCCATCCTCTTCACCCAGAAGGAGCAGGAATGGTTCAAAGCTAGAATCGAGACGCGCAAGTTACGAACTCGATTGTAAGCTACTTGATTGCAATTTGATCGTGCCCTTGCGCTGAATGCATTGGACCGATTAACAGCTTCAACGACAAGTCCTTCCGTCAACGGAGTGACTGGTAAGCAAGTTAGCAGTGGGTGTAGCATAATTATACACTCACATATAATCAAAGATAGGAAACATCATCCCCAACAAGAGGGACACAATCACCAACGCGAACGAGAGTGGAATCGTCCGAGACTCCCTTCAACGTCCAGCATCACGGAGATGCACCACAGGCACTCGCAAGAATTCCGCTCGCCATCGCGTACGAAATCACTCTCTCACGAACCCGTAGTGTCACAGAGCAATGCCACCAAGGCTGTGCATGCACATCTAGAAAGACGGGGCAGCCTTGCGTCTCTCCGAAGCCTCGATGATGATCACAGCTCTAGGCCCAGTTCGATCGGTTCTCAATCGGACTGTCAGTGCCTTCTTGCCTCATGCTTAATCGTGCCTTACACTTTACTAGATCTGGATCGAACCTCGGAGCTTGGACGTGAAAGGAACTACGAGCGAGAACGAGAATGGAACAAACCACATCCACCGTCGCGGCCGTCCTCGAGTTTAAGTTCCAGCTCAAACCACTCATTTTCACATTCACACACGCATACACCCCGATCTCCCTCTGCAACGCCCTATCTTACACCAACTCATGCATCCCTTCAACGAACATCATCCCGTGCATCCCTCCGTTCTGAATCCCCTGCTTCTGTAGCTAGCAGTCGTGATTCATTGCAAGAACGGGAGGAAGAGGTGAAAAAAGAAATAATACATGAGCGGGAACACAATTGGAATTCGCCTCGTCCTCATTGGTCAACTTCTAAATCTCCGTCTCCTGTTCACCTTAAAACTCGAAACAATTCCCTCCGTACTTCTTCGAGTCTAACTCATCTGAGAGAGTCCAAGGGGCACGGAGATGCTTCTCCGGCGTCAGCCAAGCTACAGAGCGCGATCTCAAAGCACGTGGACTCCTCGACTCCGTCGTCTGCCTTGTTACACAAGTCGGGTGATCGTTCGGGTTCGGGCTTGGAGGGAAGTGCCGTTGATATATCTCCTTCCGCGCGGTTAAAGGATCCCAGCCTCGGAAAAATGCCAGTTGCCGCATCTAAGTTTGGTTGGAACCTCGCCCGCAGTCCTCTCCCTCCGCTTGAACTAGATGATTCTGCAGATCATCGTGGAAATACTTCCCCCCCCACTGTCGGCTCTCGGCCATCAAGCGGGGCATCGGAAGCTGCCATGACCAGCCAGATACCTGTGCGTTCTAGGATGAAGAATTTCTTGAGTGCGGGTCACGCGACGAGTGATATGAGCCTCACGCACATTGTTGGTGAAGAATCGTCCTTTCAGAACAGGCTGGATGAAGTTTTGGATAAGCATAGTCGCAGAGAACCCCGGGCGGCGAGAAGTTCATGGGGTCAAGAAGACATGGTATTAGGTGTGCCATTATCTACGCTTACATCTTGTTCCGGTTATGACATGATAGCAGGCAGCGATGAAGAGGCCATGGCTGATCTTCCTCTTCAGTCTACCACACCGAAAAGTAATCCTCCGATTCCAGTCCCAGAAGAAGTTGAGACGGACACAGAGACAGAAGTCTTAACGTCACCTTCCGCACAGGGTTCACCTCAACTAGGAGCGTCAGCCTCAATCCCCAACGAACCGTCCCATCCAAAAGTGATCGACCTACCACGCACCCAAACTACCAATCGCCTGTTCGAAGAGCCGTCTGCCAGTGCAACCCCTCCTGGTACTCCTCCTTCTGCTAACCCTGGGTCGCAATTGCCCGCTTCCCCTTCATTATCCCTTGCCACACCTCCACGCCAAAGGTCCTTCGTTAGTTCTGTTTTAGACTTTCGAACGCCTTCTCCCCCGCATGGTCTCCCAGATCTTCCTGCCCCCCCGTCGTCGTCGGATGACGATGTGCTTGGGGACACGCCCATAAAAAACCAACGTACCAATGGCAACCCAAACTTCACATTGACCAAGACACCTAAACCTCCTGGTGCCTGGGCTGCGACACCATTACCACCCAAATATCGCCCTCGATCGGCTTCTCCGGCGGCTCTTTTCCCATTGGAGTCGACACCTCCAACATCCACCTCTACCCCGTTACCTCGTGCTACCTCCCTTCCTCCGACACGTTCCGACAGTACGATCGACAATTCAGGCGAAGACGAACTTCTTACCCCGGTAGTCACCTTGTCGCGAGCCAAATCGCTCCCGTTGCGCACGCCTGCGCCACCAGGTGCATGGGTAGCAACGCCAGCCCAATCTGCACTCCCAAACAATGGCGTGGATCGGTCGCAGTATGGATCGCTTGGAAGGAGGAAGGGCCTGCTAAAAGTTCGCTTCGATGTGGAGGAATCAGAGACTTCTGCTACAGAAGGTCATCCGAACTCACCTTTGTCTGCCATAAGATTGGCAAATCCCGACTTGTCATTGCCATCACCAAAACCGACTACGGACAGGACTGACAATAACACGGAAGAAGTTGTGAATGAAGTTCCCCAGTCGACATCGACCGTACTCCACAGGCCTGCCACCCCAGAACGGCCCATGACACCGATCTCTCGAGAAAATGGTCCATCACCCCGCTCGCTTCGAAAATCCCCGTCTGTTCGACTAGTTGATGCTTATGGACGGGAAAGAGTTGACGAAGATGGGACTGGGAAACCACCGACCGATCTCCCGAATGGCTATTCGGATGCGGGGAAGATAATCCCATCACCACCCACCCCCCGCCATAGTTTGGTGCGGATTGTTGACGCTATGGGGAGGGAGGTTGATAATGTCCTGGAGATTCCTGATGCATCGGAAGGTAGAGCAAATAAGTTGTTTGAAGCAGATGTTTCTGTTGTTTCGGATGATACTCCGATTGGACATGCTGAAGCATTGGCTCGTATGAGGAAGACACTCAAGGACCTGACGGAAAGCTTGAGCGATACGGACAGGTTGGTTGTTTTATATGTTTGCAAAGAAGTTGTAAATGAACCATTTGATTGATCGCTAGGTCCGAAGATCTCGAACTCAACTCTAGCCATCTCGAGCAGCTGGAAGAAGTCTCCAGGGCAGCTCGGCTCGCCCGGAACCAGCTTGCCCATAATCTCCGTCTAGAGACTTCAAAACAGCGCGATTTGCATCACGATAACAAATCCTCCACGCTCCTGGTATGGACGTCAAAATCCGCGCTCCGCTGTATTATTCACACTTTACGTAGCCCTTATCTACCAAGAAATCCTGGAACACTACCATCATATGCTGTGGCGTCATTATTCAGCTATTGTTCATGGTAGCAATGTGGAGGTACGATGACGTTCACACACCCGCATTCCAACCTGGCCCATTGTTCTAGATATGCTCATGCGGAAGCCCGTCACCTCTTTTTTACGACGTTCTATGATCCTTTATATCCCGAGTTTACACCGATTCAAGGGAGCTCGTGTTTCAGGGGCACTCTGTCTACTTCACGATCATGGACGATGCTTGATTCATATGAGACCATCCGACGAGAAGGGTGGCGGTCGATCAAAAAAGAAATCCTACGCTCAATGAGACATGCTGGGGACCAAGCATGGGAGTGGTGGGGGGAGAGTGTACATCTCGAAAAGCCAACTTGATTCGCTTCAGACTAACGTTTACTAATTAATCAGCCTTATTTCCAGTACGATAGGTTTTAGCTCGGATATACTGCTTGTGTACATCATCCTGGTTAGCTGGGAAACATTCTTTTTACACCATCCCGATGGTTGGACAAGTGGGATTGCTCGTTGGGATTAGTTAGACACATATGCAAGGATAAGACGTGACCAGTATGAATCAGGAAAGTTGATGTACATTGAACTTTGTTCATGCCACCCATGTGAGCGAACATACCGATAGCCCTTTGCTGCTCGTAACTAACTTTCGTCATGTCAGACGAGACAAGTTCACGATTCATTCGAAAGCGGTCGTTTGTCAAGATGTCGATCTCAAAGGCGACATCACCATCGGCCCAGGCTCTGTCATCCATCCCAAGGCCACCATCTTTGCTCTCGGAGGACCCATCGTCATCGGCTCGGGCTGCATCATCGAAGAAGCCGCCATCATCGTCAACCGTCGCAAAGAGGTGATGCGCATCGGAGACAGCAACTTGTTTGAAATCGGATGCCGTACGTTTTCCTGGCGGCCACCGAGCATTGACCGTGTTTTTCAACCGCGCGCGTTCCAGGCGTCGAGTCGCCTTCCATAGGCAACAACAACACCATCTCTACACGAGCGCGCGTGCATCACACGGTGCGGATATCCAACTATTGTGTCATCGGTGCAGGCTGCTTGGTGGTACCGACCGAGGACGAGACTTTGGAGGAGTACACGTCCGTGTACGGACCTGCTGCCGAGAAACGAATCTGGAGCGGCAGAGGCAAGGTCCAGGAGGCTGACTTGCGG
>JBBPLW010000197.1:0-30645 GCA_038089995.1 Tylopilus balloui
AAACGGAACCGTCGAGCGCTCTACTAGCGCTTCTCGCCGATCCCTGCGTCCATATCCGAACCATCTTATCGTATTACGCCTAGAAAGAAAAGAGAGAGAATAGTAATGCCGATAGCGATACAGCGATATGTGCCATATACCCCCATCCTTACTTTTCTTTTTGGAGAGTGCGGCCCATGTCTAGCCGTCAACGGCCGCGTGTGATACGTGGATGGATGGATGGATGGATATATACAGAATCGGGGAACGAGAACCCGGGGCCAAGACGTCGCGCAAGGCCGGCTCAAGCCCCGATCAGCAGCAGCCCGATCATCACGCTCACGATCGTGATCGGAGGCGTGAGGACGAGGTAGGCCCAAAAGACGGTTCGAGAGAGGAGACGCTCAAAGGGCGAAAACGCGTCTGCGCCTCCGTCTGCATGTGGGGAGGTGGTGTCGCCCCCGGTGGTCGTCGCTGTTGCTGTTTTGGCGCGCTGAGAGATCTGAGAGGTAATGCGAGTGAGCATGCGCCGAAGCAAGGGCAAGGTTAGGGCAGGCGAGGCGGAGGCGTACCTGAGCGAGCGTCAACGCAGGCGGACTCGCGATCAGCAGCATGCTCGACACGATGAATACCGGACTGCGCAACACCGGGAGGGAGGAGGAGGGGGGGTTGTGTGAAAAGCAGGAAAAAAAGGAGCTCGTGGGGGACGTACTCTCGAAAGACCTCGCCGCCCCATCCTAGCCGGCAGACGAGCACCATCAGCGGGGCGACGACGAGCGGGACGATGACCATCCGCGCGACGAGGGTGACGACCACGGTCAGTGTCTCCCCGGGCGGATTCGTCCCGTGTGCACGCATCGTCGCTGAAGACGCAGCAGGCGCGGACAATGGCGACGACGCGGGCGAAGTGGACGAGGACGCGGGGGAGATGGGCAGCAGCGGTCGTGCGCGCCCGTTGACAACGGTTGCCTCGGCCTGCGAACGCGATAAGGGTCTCCGTCCACCATTGCTGTTCTCGGCACGTTCGCTCACAGGCTCGGTGTGTGATGCCAAGAGGTCGCCGGGCTCCACATCGTCTGATGCGTTAGCGCCCGCAGCACCCTTGAGGCGGTGTTTGGTCCGCGCGGGACCACGACGTGGATGTATGCGTGCCAGCAGCACGTCCCCGAATGCGCCGATCATGGAGGAGAGCGAGGCCGTCGACGAGTCGCGCGGCATGTGCTGGGTTCCGTGGCGTTCTTTGCCTTTGCTCTTGGCGTTTGCTTGGCCGAGAGATCCACTCTTCGCTTCACCGTCCACGCGCTTCGTTTTGGGTTTAGACTCTCCGTCCCAGAACCATCCACCGAGGACGAGCAAGGTGAGGGGTACACTACATCCGCCTGCACTGTCCAGCGCACCCTTGAATGGTATCATTGCGTCCGATTTGAGTAACCGCTGGACTGGCGGTGCGAGCACGCAAAACAGGGCAAAAAGGGACGCGATGAGGGGTGGAGAGAGGGAAGAGAGTGTGCTGCGGAGCCACGTGGAGAGGGAGGAACGGGCAGGTCTGTCCCATCGTGGTGTGGGACCCGGCGGGGTCGGGGTGGGGAGGGGAGCAGGTGCGTGATCCTCGGCCTCGGTGGAGAATCTGGTATCGATATGTTCGGGACGGAGTGCGATGGTGTCTTCAGAGTCGCCCTCGGTGGTGTCGAGCTCGTCCGAGTCCTCGCTCTCGGATTGGTCGCCGAGGGAGGTAGGTACGGCGGGGAGATGAGAGTGGGGATGCGTGTAGGGGTGGCTATAGCGTCGAGCGAGGGGCATCAATCGTGCATGCGGAAGACGTGTACGAAGGGGGCGTGTGCGCCATGCGTGTCGGCTGCGTGCATCGATGTCGGCTCGTGTTTCGTAATCGACGAGTGGCGTTGCGGTGGAGGGATCGACCGTGACATGAATGAGCGGCGGTTGTTGGACCGTGTCGTCGACATCGCGGTAGGCTGTTGGCGGAGATGAGTCCGGCTCGTTTGCTTGGGAGAGAAGCCGGACGCCGTAGGACCAGCGAAGCTAGGTTCGGTGGTTATGCCAAGCCCGTCGGAGCGATGGCGAGACTCACGATCATGCCAAGAGTGCTAAAGACGACGAGATAGGTGAGTGAACGACCAAACATGGCGTCGGTGGTGTCATTTGGACCCCACTTTAGGAGGGGAACGGTGGCTACGAGGGACTGCATGAGTGCGACGGGGAGGGAATTCGAGTTCATGAACATGGATGCGGCGATGGCGAAGTTCCTAGGGGGGGCTAAGACGACGGATGGGGTGCAGAGAGAAGGCATACGCTTGAGAACGTTTGAGACGACATGCACGGGCAAGCGAGTGGGCAACGAGTGCAGATATACCGGTGAGGACGACGAAAAAGATGGGTATGACCCATAACTGGCGTAGCTTGCCTGGGCAAAGTCAGCAGAGTGCCAGGGTGAGCAGCGCGGACATGCCTGGCGAGAGGAAGTAAGCGACTTTCGAGAAGAGAAGCGCAGGCGTGAAGAGCACGACGTTGATATGGTTGAGCGTCTGGGGGAAATGAGCGAGGACGGGCGGAGACGATGCGAGCGAACCTTTGACGCGGTCTTATCGACTATGGCGTTGAATGCGAGCGTGAATCCGGCGAGACAGAGCAGAAAGACCTGGAAGATGGACTGGGGCGGGGTGAGCGGGACGAGGGCGGGGTCGCCGTGCTCACCTGGAAGACGGTAAGGAGGACGTGCTGGACGGGTACGCCCATCGTCGTGAATGTGGTCGCTCGCAAAGAGAGCAGCGCAATTAAGATCCCACGGCCCGCTCGGCCCGGTCACTGCGGACAGTCATCCATCACGTGACCACCACGCCTTGATCTCCAACCATGCCCGCTCGGTCGACAGACGCGCTCCCGAAAATCTTTGACCAGGTGCAGACGACGACCGCAAACCACCAGAAAAACATCGTCGCGCTGCACAAGCTCCACCTCGACGCAGCCGCATTCACAGAGTCCATCCATGGCGGTCGCAGCATCAAACTCACCGGCGAACGCCAGTTTGAAGACACGTTCATCGACCTCCTCTCTCGCGTCGTCCTCGTCAAAAAGGGCGTCTCTCAGGCAGACCGTGCTGTCAAGTTTGTTGGTGCATATGTCCTCTATCTCAACCTCAAAGGTACGCGTCTCTCACGTCCGTCGCGGATCGCATCGCACATGCTATCTAGCCCAAGAAGTAAAGAAGGGAGACGACGATGACGATGACGATGACGACGACGATACCACCGCGGCTCGTTTCGTCGCGCGTCTCCTCAAATTCCTTCTCAGAGGTTTCGTCGCAAAGGACAAGATCGTCCGATACCGATGCGTCCACTTGCTCACAGAAATGGTCGCACGTCTTGGCGAAATAGAGTATGCCTCTCGTCACGTCGCTCGCCATATGCACTCACCCTGTTCCACAGCGAAGACGTGTACCACATCCTCAGAGCAGCCCTCATTGAACGCATACGCGACAAAGAGACACCCATCCGCGTACAAGCAGCTGTCGCACTCTCAAAATTATGCGGTTCAGAAGATCCCTCCGACGTACAAGACGACGAGCAGACCGCCATCGATGTCCTCCTCGATACCCTCAGCTGTGACCCCGCAGCGTACGTATCCCTCGCCCATGCGCCACCCCATCTCTCATCCAACCCCCAACAGCGAAGTCCGACGCGCCGCCCTTCTCAACATCCCGATCGCAAAACACACCATCGACGGCATTCTCGCCCGTTCCCGCGACACAGACACCGTCATGCGTCGACTCGTCTACTCTGCCGTGCTCGAAAAGAATGCCATCTCCCCAGACGGCTCTGCCATGGGTCCGCTCCACCCACGCGTACTCACCATCGCCCAAAGGGAACTCATCATCCGTAACGGACTCGGCGACCGTGAACCCGCCGTCCGTTCCGCCGCCGGGTCGCTCCTCGGTGCCTGGGTCGATGTCGTAAGGGGTTCCACCAAGGCTGACGAAGGTGACAATCTCATGGATGACGTGCTTGCATTTCTCGGCTTGTTCGACCTCCACGAGAACACCGTCGCAGAAGACGCGCTCCTCAGCATATTCGCCACGCGCATCGACATTTTCGACCAGTTCGAATTCAAAGGTGCGTATATGCGCCACCATATGACTATGACACCGCGCTGACTTTTCGGCAAGACGGCTTTTGGGACGTGTTGACCCCCGAAAAGGCGTTTTTGGCGCGCGTGTACGTGGAGCACTGCATCGCGACCAACGACCAGGCCAAACTCGAGGTATCCCTCCCCGTTGTGACCCACCTCGCCTTCCAGATCCAGAGCGTGTACAACAAGTACCAAGAAGACCTCAACGTCATCTCCCAGGAACGTGCACTGCGCGCGCTCGACGCCGATGACCACGACGCCGACGAGCGCCAGGACGACCTCTTGCTCGACGCCGAGTTCGTCATCGCCGAGATGCTCAAGCTCGCAGTCAATCTCGACTATGCCGACGAGATTGGGCGGCGCAAGATGTTTCAGCTGGTGCGGGACATGATCTCCCAGGAACACTTGCCCGAGGGGCTGGTTGCGCGGTGTCTAGACGTGCTGAGGGTCTTATCGCCGAGCGAGCGGGATTTGATTCGGGTTGTCGTCGAGGTGGTCCACGAGCTGCGGGACGAGCGTGAGAGCGAGGAGACGGAGGGAGACAAAGAGGCCGAGGCTGAGGCCGAAGATGCAGCCGAGGACGTGGCGAGTCCGAGCACTGCTAAGGCATCCAGAGCGGCGAAACCGCCCAAGGAGCTCACACCCGGAGAACAAGCACGCGCGGACGCATGCGACCTCCGGTGTCTATCGCTCTGCATCGGGATGCTGGAGCGCGTCAACGGGGTAACGCCGGTCTGTTGTTTCCTCGGAACGACCACTGATACGATGTGCGCAGACTTTCGAAGAGAACTCGACGCTGGAAGGTATACTGGGCGAACTGATTGTACCGGCCGTCAAGCGCAAGGAGCTTGCACTCCGGGAAAAAGGACTCGTGTGTCTCGGGCTGTGTTGTCTCATTGCACGCGTAAGCTCTTCTAGTGTTGCTTCTCGACGTGTGGGGCTGAATGGACATCTTAGCGGATGGCCCTCAACTCCTTCCAGCTCTTCCTATCGCAAGTGCAATCCTCCCCCGAAGTCCTCAAGACGCGTGTGCTACAAATCGTGTTCGACATGCTGATGGTCCACGAAGCAGACTTTTTGGGTGCTCGGAGCAGCATCGGGGTATGTCTCCGCCCCGTGTTTCTTTCCGATGGGTCGCTCACGAACGAGGGTCCAAAAAAACGCCCATATCTAGAGCGAACGCATCGTCGAGTTTTTGTTGCATGTACTCAACGGCGAAGACGCCGAAAAAGTACAGGCCTTGCTGTGTATCGGACTTGCCAAGCTGGTCTTGGCAGGCATGATTTCAGACGATCGAGTACGCGTGTCGTCGCCGTGTGATTTCGTTTTTAGTTCTGACAGCTTCTTTCCCGTGCGACAGATCCTCAAGAGTCTGGTAGTCGCCTATCTCTCGCCCGATACGGCCGAGAACCAAGAGTTGAGACAGTGTCTGGCATACTTTTTCCCCGTGTATTGTTATTCGTCCAGCGTGAATCAGCAGCGGATGCGCCAGGTGCGTTGTTGGATCGGTCCCCTTTCTCTGTTTGTCGATGCTGACGAGAACCGCCGATTGACAGATCTCGATACAGATATTTCAGCAGCTCGCCGAGGCGACGCGCGATTTGGACGACAACCAAGAGATGGTGTCGCCTGCGCAGATCATGGGCATGTTTGCCGACTGGACGGATCCGCAGAAAGCCATGTGAGTGTGTGTGCGCGTGTATCCCATCATGTGCTGTATGACGAACCAACGTCTTTCCCCCTCCACGTTAGCGAGGTACAGGGTCAGACGATCGACGGCGCGGTGCACCTTGATCTGGCAGAGGACATCCTCAAGGCGTTGTTCAAGGATGACATGCACAGTTGCGTCTCCCCACTTCTCTTCTTTCACTCGCGTGCCTATTGCTAACGATGGTTTGGTTATCGTCAGAGGAAGACAAGAAAGTGTTGTGTCAAGTCCTGGGACGGCTGTACCTTCCCGAGACGGTCGACGACGACAAGATCAAGACGCTCAAGTTGCTGGTGCACAACGTCTTTACGGTGTGCTTTTCAAACGCTCTCTCTATCCTGGATCCCTTGCTCAATAACCGCTTTGGACACACAGCGCCGACCGATCCGAGACGTCTCCGCGCGCAATGCCCTCTCCAAGTTCGACACGACGATCAGCAAAAAGTATGCTGAAAAGCTCGCCGGGTTCAGCGAGCAAGAGTGCCGCAAGCTCGAGCAGCTCGACGCGCTCTTCGAGTTTTTGGACGAGATCCTGCCGTTGGAGGACGGGGAAGAGATCGATATATCGATCGCTGTCAAGACACGCGGGCGCAAGCGGTGCGTGTGTCGGTCGCGTGTTGGCGTTGGCGTGGTGCTGATGCAGCGATGGGTTTGTCACAGGCGCTCGGAGAGCGTGATGACGGAGACGACGGCGAGCAGCGTGCCTCAAGATGGCAGCGTTGGGCCGGGGAAAGCGACACAGACCAAGTGCGTGGCGCATGACCCATAGTCGGACGTGTCTCAAGGTCACTGAGCGTTTTTTTGGTTTTGCTAGACGACGGCGGGTGTCGGGATCGGACGAGGACGAGGATGATGATGATGACGATGAGGAGGATGCACGCGAGGGACGGGTGACGCCTGCTCCGACGAGGACGCTTCCGAAGCGGGCTGCGTGCGTGTTGCCCTTGTTCGATACCTTTTGTAGGGCGGAGGGACTCATTGGAATGTTAGGTCGGCCAAGAAAGTCGTCCCCGTTCAGAACTTTACCGACGACGACGAAGACGAGGAGGAAGATGTAGAAGAGGAGGAGGAGGAGGAGACGACGCCTGCGCCGAAGCGTGTCGTGCGTGCGCGGTACGTCACATGCTCGGCAGCTTTCCATGCGTTTCTGTTTACGAGGAAACTGATGATGGGTGAATGGAATTTTTTTAGGGCGCCTGAGCCTGAACACGAGTCGACGGGCGGGAACTCGATGTTTGATTCGATTATGGATTCAGAGGAAGAAGAGGAGGAGGAGGAGGTGCTATCGATCGTGGTGAGGGGAGACGAGGAAGGTTAGTGAGATAAAGAGTGAAGGGAGAGGAAGTTGGATATCGGATATCTCCTCGTGCTTCTTTTTTTTCTTCCGCTTTGATCTTGTCTTGTTTCTGATTGCTAGCAATGTACTGTACGAGACCCCCAAGATGCGATACCCAATCCCACCCACCGATGTAAACGATCAAAAGTCGTCGTTTCTTTCCGTGTGACATCAAGGCAGGTCATGAGCACGGCGACAGGGCCACGGGCATCGTCGAAGACATGGCCGTCCACTAAAGATCATCGCTTGTGTGGGAAGGGAAGAATGCTCAAGACAATAACGTAAAGCGTCGGCCTCGCCCGCGCACGAGCCCGAGTTGTCCCGTCAGTCATGGGGAACAAGAGGGTTTACCGCTTGCCAATGCTGAACCTGCAGCGGTGGACTGGAACGACTCGTCGAATGACTTTGCCCTTTTTTTCCGTACGAATGGTTGTCGCTTCACGTCGACCGTCGCCGCCCCCATGGAAACGCATCCTTCCCCGCACCGCTGTCGAGGAACTCGTACATCACGGGTGTTGATGCCGACGCGCGTGCCAAGGCCTTTGGGCCCCCTCCGGAAAATAAAGCACTTGGCACTAGAAGGGAACCGAGATATCGTACGGAGAAGGAGTGATGCTGCAAGAAGTAGGAGCCCTTGCTTGCTTGAATCCACCAGCCGATCGACAGCGCAAAAAAAAAACGCTACGTCGGCATCGAAAGCGTGCAGGCGCAGGGCGGCACAGGTCGAGTCGTTCGATGGATCGTGTTCTTCCATCGACAAGACGAGATCGACGACGTGAACTATCGGAGCTTTGAGGTTTGTGACGTCTAAAGGAGCAGGTCGAAGGCATGGGCTGCGCGCGTGATGTGAAAACATCGAACCCCTCGCCTGTTGTAAATCGAAGAGCCCTGACGATTTCGCCCACCTCACGCAGATAATATAGTGCCTGTTGGGAGTACTCCAACGGTTTCCTCGTCAGTCGATGGCTGGCACGGGCGGGATGGAGACGCGTCCAGGACTCGGAAGAGCACGCCACCGATCGCCGTATCATTATCCTTTTTTGCTCACTTCCAGCCTTGTTCAGCTACTACTAACAGCCTACTTCTACTCACGGCCAGATCCCTCATTGTCCCCTCACTCACTCACCAGTGTTGTATCTTATCGCGTTGTTGAATGAGTAGCATGCGACCAATTTCGAACAGCCGAGTACACAGAATCGCGCTGTACTATCCAAGACAGTGGCTTATACATGGGTGCCAACCGCTATCAACCACTACCCTGGAGGTAATACAGCTTCATAACCTCGGCCATACTTCGGTTAATCCGCGTTTCACCAGGTTCCTGGCAGTCACCCTTGGCGCAGGACCTTGCATATCATCTATTCAGCCAGGTTCCTCCTACCTTTGCAAGTGTGCTACAGGAGAAGACGCAATCCTCGAGCATCGCTAGAACAAACAGCCTAGACTCCAACGGTGCCCTCCAGAGCTTGACTTTGTATGACGCCTGCTGCCAAGCGGTTACGGTGGCTGCCTGGACATAGTCTGACGATCACGAGGTGTGGAACAGTATTCTGGACCCCACGATGAGAGTATGGGAACTTTGAACTGGCCAACGAATGGCGGTGATGTTTTCCATCAACTCGAGACTACGCCACGCCTAGATTGCCATGTCGGAACAGCCATCAAGCTGCCTACGGTCGTTTTGTCAAAGATATTGACTGCTGCACCTTTGATAAATAGTTTCCAGCGAATCCGTTGTACCAGAGTTTATCATATCGATTGCACCGTTGAGTGAGGGCCTGCCACGTCTGCATGGACAGGACTGAACGTTGTGGACGAGGTGGCGACGCTGCCGTCAATCAAATGGGGCGTGTGTTGCACAGGAAGTATAAGGTTCAGGATCACACGGGCCGCGAGAAGTTGGCTGGAAAAGGAGGGGCGGGCGCTGTCGTGAGCAACGTGCGGTTCTGTGGGCGACGGGTGCGATGATAAGCGATCGATGGTTATCAGGCGCGGCTGCCGACGCTTCCTGTGTCCCGCCATCACCACCGTGTTCCCGACGCCTTCCTTGTTAAGTAGGTTCCCCGACGCCACTTCCTCTTTTAGCAAACCCGACAGGGGGTCGTTGTTTACTCGTCGTCTCACTCGACGTCCGCTCTCCCGCCCTCGGTCAAATTCGGTTATATTATCGGTCACGCGCGATGTCTGCACACCAAAGTAAGTTTCCGAGCTCACAGGGGGCGGGGTATAAGAGTCCCGCCCGAGTCGCCATCGAGTCGCCCAGCACACGCTTCCACACCTTCTCCCGACGCCTCTTCTGTCTCTCTCGATGCACCGCTCCTCCAACTCTCCATACAAGTCATGGACCTCCCATCCGAGTTCATACTCGGTTCCGTCCTACCCGACGACCTCGCCCGGTCCTATGCCTGGTGCCCCGCACCTCCACACTGTATCCTTGCCCCACCCAAATTCCGCCCCATCCTATGCCGCATCGTCATCGAGCTCCCAATGTATGACCTTTTCTACGCGTGGCTCTTTTGCTCGTGAATTTGCTTATGCTATTCCTAGACTACTCCCCTGAGGGTTCTTCCCGTATCATTTCTCTTAACCCCCTCCTATCGTGGATGGGTGTCCCCCCATTGTATTACAATGTGACTAGAGATGTACAATACATCCAACTTCAACCAGGTTGCCCGCCCAACCTGCTACAGGCGCCAGCTGTGCAGCCAGCCCGCACACGCCTTGTACTCACCATCCCCTCGCTCCCCCTTTGGTCCACGATCGAAGTGCGGAATGAAAACGGCGTGAGCGCATACGACGTGCTCGCACGCATTCGCGATGTTCTTAATCGCAGTGTATCCACCGCCGAGATGGGTGCCATGGTCAGTTTCTCTGCCTCTGCCTCTGAGTATTTCAGAGCCCGGACGTGTGCTGACCCGCGCGAATTTGCGCAGGGGGTCAAGAGGATTGATTTCCTCGGACCGAACGTCTATTTTGCCGGTTTGTGGTCCATCGATGGGCAGGACAGGTGGGAGGCACGTTTTGTGCCGATGGGGTGAACCTGTATCCCCCTTCTGCCCCTTCCACTGCATCATGATTCATGATCAGCGTCAAGTTCCAATAATTGGGACTTGAGTCCGTCACAGCCCTTGGCTGATGACTATATTATATCCCTCGTCTATTGCAGGGCGTCGCGCCTGATTCTCTTTCGGACTTCATGGACAGTCATCTGTTACTTTTCCCTCGCACTCGATCAATCACTTTCGTCTGTATCATCTCTGTGGATTGTCTCGCTCATCTTTCTCGCTATCGTTGTGAACTTGAAACTGTTGTCATCCGCTGTATCCATCTGTCGCATCCAGGCTTTCTTTGTTATCGCGCACCGTTATTCGTTTCGTCGTTTAGAATCGTTTATAGCTGTATCATGGTTTAAGATGCCGTCGTCTGTAGCTAACAGGCAAAAGATATGTTTCCTGCAACATTGCTCTCGAGTCTCGAGCGTATGGAAAGCCCGAACGCATCTGCTATGGTATAGCCATGTTCCCACTAATATTTGGCAGGAACACCATCCGTCCACGTGGAGGCGAGTGTCAAATTAGGGTTCGACTCATCGGCTACTCCTCTTGTGTTGTCACCACCGCCCTCGTCGTTGCATCTCGGCAGAGTTAACCTCGAAGGAAGCAAGTTCAAGAGGTGAAAAAGTAATTTGGACTGGGGGTTTCTTCGAATCTTGCAAGGTTCAGGCGTACCACCAATCTCTCCCAACGCGTGAAACATTCGAACGCCGAACACCATAAGGGCCGAACAACCCGCGACATAATACTTCCGAAGGTGAGCGCGCCTCTTGGCTTTTTTTCCCTCCTCGAGACACACATTGAGCAGCGATGATCTGCAGTGGGGAGGCAATCAACTCGTCTCGCTGGTGAAGATGGTCGCCTTCTATGAGCTGCAATTGATTCTGCTCGTCTCTTCTTGCTTGGTCTTCCTCCTTCTCGAACGTCACGCGTCTTCTCAGAAACAGGCGGCGGCGATCTCAGCAAGGGATTACCATGCAGATCGTCTCGAGAAGGGTGGGAATACTGTTCCCGTGAACGCACTCGCCAAGTTAACGTGGCAATATCTACTTGTTTACGCCATTGTCATGGGTGGGTTAGATCCTGTGGTCTAAGGTGCAGCGGACTGATATCTTGTCGTTCTCTGCTTGCACCAATGGTGCCGGCGAGCAGGTGCTGACTGGCTTCAGGGTCCATACGTTTACTCTTTATACCGTGAGCAATACGGGATGCCCGAGCGAATGGTTGCTGTCTTGTTCGTCACCGGTTTTATGTCCGCAGGTCTGGCAGCTCCATTGGTTGGCGTGTGGGCAGACCAACAGTACGTACCCTTCTTCTGCGATGAAAGCTAAACACTAAGCACTTTGTCAGTGGCCGAAAGAAGTTGTGCCTCGTATTCTGCATCACATATGCCTTTGCATGCCTCTGCGTCAATCTGCCCTACCTCCCTGTTCTGTTCTTGGGCCGCATCACGGCTGGTGTCTCCACGTCCATCCTCTATTCTGCCTTTGAGTCGTGGTTGGTCTCCTCCGCCAACTCCCTGACGATTCCGTCCTCTGACCTCTCGATCATCTTTGGTCGTGCGACGATCGTTAACGGATTTGTTGCTACGGCGGCTGGCGTTGTGAGCAACCAACTGGTATCATTCACGAGATCGTTTGCATCACCCTTCATTGCAAGTGGAGCGCTTCTCGTCCTCGCATACTTCGTGATCAAATCTAGGTGGACAGAGAACTATGGGGGTGGTGGAGGTACGACAGCTGTGAGCGTTGACCCGCTCCAATTGAAACGATTGGGTCAAGCATGGAAAATTGTGCGCAATGGTGAATATCGTTCCATTGGTCAGCGTATATGTTGACGATACACGCATGCAGATCCTGTTTTGCTGGTGATCGGCTTGACTCAGACATGCTTTGAAGGCTCAATGTATCTCTTCGTGTTCGTCTGGGTCCCGTCGTTGCAAGAGGCCTCTTCTTCCTTCCCTGCGGTAGCCCTTCCCCTTGGTTATATCTTCTCTTCGTTCATGATATCCATGATGCTTGGCTCGCTTCTGTATACCGCCATCACATCATATGTCCCACCTCCCACAGTTGGGTCGCACAACGAATCCTCATTGACCCTCCATGCCAAGTTAAGCAGCCTCGTCTGTGCAGTGAGTGCGTTGGCGCTCGCGCTCAGCACACGCTCGGACAGCGAGCGGGTGCGTTTCTGGGCATTCTGCGCCTTCGAAGCGTGTGTCGGCCTGTATTACCCTGTACAAGGAATGCTGAAAGGGACCCTGATCTCAAACGAACATCGTGCTACGGTCAGTATCCCGTTTTCCATTCATGATTCATGGTGTTTCGTCCAAGATAATGACTCGTGTCATTCTGGTTCTTGCAGCTGTCGGCATTGTTCCGGGTCCCGCTGAACGTCTTCGTCGTGGCGTCTCTTATGACGGGCGTCTCCTCTGCACGGAACGCAGTTCTTTCTGCAAGCTCGGTGATGTTGGCGTTCTCGGCGTTCATGACCGCGTTCGTCGTCGTTCCGAAAGCAGACGAGACAACGAGTCTGGAGATGCACGCCCGACCTGAATAGATTTGCGAAAAACGACGATGAGTATTCAAAATCGGAACTAGCACATACTTTTCTACGAACCTCGATCGCTCTCCACTTTGGCATGATATGGTACCCTGGTTTGCCTCGCACGTACATGTAATTTTCAGTTTGATTCGCACTATGAGTTCTCACTGTAGGCCCGCTTCGGACTCGGACGGGGACGGATTCATTTTTCTTTCTTCAACGCAGAACGCGTGTATTCGACCTGTCGATAGCCATAACGCGATGTGTCACAAGTCGTATGTAGATGCCGGGACCTGGGTGTCCGCGGAAGAGGACCGTATGCATGTCTCCTACTTCCCTGAGGCCTGAGGATGCCACGACGATGCAAGACGAGACCTGACTCAAGGGACACTTATCCGCCACACGACCATGCACCGACTTCGAGCGATCTGTCTTCACGTAGACATCCAGGACACCAATGTGGGGGTTCAGCACAAATTGTCGCACTGTTCACCGCGTCGTGTATGAGGTCGATTGGCGGTCTTTCAAAACGAACATACAGTCCTCCAAAGATATGACATTACCATTCGTCTCGGGGTGAGGTACAAGCAGAAGAAATACCGCACTTGCACGTCTTCCGTGGCGCATGGTAGTAAAGAGTAATATAGTACCTCGCTCAATGGTCGTATCGCCATGATCCACGGTGGCAACTGATCCATGATCTTCAGGGGTGATAAGCATGCGACGACAACTACGGAGGGTGTCACCGATCGAGCTGAAATAGGCAATGCCAGCACTCACCACCGCAGCGGCGCCGCACCTACCGTCGTCCATCCTGCATTCGCGACAAACGAGCATATAGCACAAGGCGCATGGTAGGAATAGGTCGGTCACCTCGGCGGTGCAGCTGTCGCAAAACCAGTCGCCACAGTGAGCACATCGTCCCGTGCCCTTGGCAGTGCTGCAGTCGCCGCACACCCAAACATCGCAGAAACCGCATTGCTCGGTAAAGACCACCACTTTCGGAGTTTCCGGTCGCGTTTGAACGTCTCCGGGGAGCTCCTCCTCTTCACGACAGTCTTTGCAGAGTATGGCACCCTTGCAGCCCATACACAGATCGATGTGCCCTTGGCACGCCGAGTTGGGGTACCTGCAATAGCTGACGCCACAGCGAGGACAGGTAATGGTATGGGGATAGTCGACAGACTTATTCTTAATGACAAAACACACGTCGCAGAGCCAAACCAACCCGCAGGCACACTTGCGACCTGAACTCTTTTCGAGGCATTCGGGACAAAAGGCGTTGCGGAGACGATGGTTCGTTATAAACGGAGCTTGGGACGGACAACGATTGGGCGATGGGACCCCATCCCAACCGCCGTTGTAGCACAATCTCCAGCTCAGACTCGGGCCGACACCATGTTGGTGAGAAATGCATGGAGAGGGCTTGGGCGGATGCGACCGCACGATGGTATCGTTGTCCCAACCGCATTGGTGGAATAGTTTGTCCAGTTCCTTTGAGCCTAGGGTGGGCTGGACGACTAACCCGGCACACCAGAGCAAGTCTTCCCTACAGCACCAGATTTGGCACACTGGGCAAGGGACGAGGGGAGGGACCGTGTCGTTCTTCTTTAGGCAATCACGACATGCCATGCGATCGTGCACGAAGCACTGTTCGCAGTCGACGACAAGAGAAGCTAGACACTTTGCATCGGAGCAGGCAGTTTTGTCGCCACATTCGAAGCAACTAACCAGAGGCTTGAGACAGACCGGACAGGTGAGCATGTCAACACGGAGGAAGCAAGTAGGATCATCTATGACGTCGTGTTCAAGTAAACAATCCCTGAATCGCTGGAGGCGATGGAGGCGTGAGTGGGCTGTCCCAAGCATGGATGAAAATACTCACTTGGATCTTTCGTAGTACGTCGTTCGCGTATTCTTGGAGTTTAGCTACAGCTGGTGGAACGGCGTCGGAACCAATGAAACGAATTGTCTTGAGGTCGATATCGTATTGGAGGTCAGAGCTCGACACTGAAAGAAAGGCTCTTGAAATTTCGGAGAGATCACGGGACGGCTGAAAGCAAAAACGTTGATTGGAGGTGGGCTGCGAATCGTCAACGAACTTGAGTAAACTCAGAAGTTCTTTAGATGGCGCATTCCAGGGAGGTGGCTTTTGTCGGCGGTAATTGCCTGGCTTGTTATCCACTACGAAGGACGTGATGGGCGGGGTATCCATTTTCTCGTTGTCCATCGCAGTGGCACTGGTAGAAGAAGAGGATAAAGAGGTTTCGGGTCACCTGACTCGAATCGTCAACGTGAGAGCCAACTCCGCGTGCACTTGCGAAATCTCCGTAAGTAGTTCTCGTCACAACGCGATCCAAGTCCCTCATGGGACGAACCAGGTCTCGTGGGATCTGCGTCGCTGTAAATCTGGAATAGAGGTAAAAATATGTGATACAGTAATCCAGGTAATGCCGAGGATGAATAGTGACTACGGACGATGTGTGAGTTGGAAAAGGTGCAGGTCATGGAGCCCACCATTCCCCATACAGCTTGGCCAGTCTTGTCGAAGGGTATTCAAAATTGTAAGAACGCCGAACTGTTCGAACTCCTCTAGTTCTGCCAGTCAGTGCCTACCTCGTGTTCGCCTAGGACTTTTGGGCTGCATCGAAGGGTAGCTGTTAGTGCATACTTGCCAAGTCATACCGTCATCTACAGTAAGTAGTAGACCCAGTTTGGTGTGGTCACCTGACTAGGCCGTTCGTTCAATCGGAGTCCGAAAGATTAACCGCCCGGTCCTTGACTCTCACCCTCTCTCACGGCTTTTTTTCTTCCTCGTTCAAAATGGACGTCGACATGAAGGCCAAGGAAGACCGTGATTATGACCGCGACAGAGACAGGGAAAGAGACCGTGACCGCGACCGTGATCGCAGGGATCGTGATAGGGACCGTGACCGCGAGAGGGACAGAGACCGTGTCAGAGACTCGGGTGCGTCTACTTTCTTTTTTCTCAAATAATCTTCAATTCCTTGGGCTTGTTTAGGTCGCAGTAGGCGTACCGACCACTGGGAGCCGGAGGAAAGACGTAACGGCGAGGTCAGTATTTCAGTCTTGCACCCATCCGGTATCCATCCATTTACCTGGTTTATAGCGCCGTAAGCGCTCTCGTAGTCGTACCCGCTCCCGGTCCCCTCGCAGGCGTTCTACTTCGCCGCGCGACCGTAGGCACTCGCGTCGCTCGCGGTCTCGTACCCGTTCCCGAAGTCCATCCCGCACTCGTTCGCGCAGTCGTGACCGCAAGGCTGCTGACTCATTTGCCCGCTCCCTCGGTGGGCCTATGAATGCTGACCATGAAGAAGCAGTTGAATTTGCAAAGATTAGCAAGAGAGAAAATCGAGTCTATGTTGGCAATCTCAGCTACGACGTCAAGTACCGTGATCTTATGGAATTTATGAGGGGAGGTGGGTGGGGGAATCTCAGATTAGATATTTTTTCTTTGCGTGGGAAGGGGGGGATTGTCCTTGGTTGCCGCTCACGCAAATCCGTTCTGCTGAAGCTCGCTCGTTTCGGAAAAAGGCAGGGGTGCTTTTGTGCGAGTCTGAGCTGATGAGGGAGAGTGGAGGTGTGGTTGTGCTGGTATTGCCTTTTGCTGTTTCTTCTTCCTGGTTTCGCCGTTGTTGGATGGCTGGAATGACTGAGAGGATATTGATGGGAGTTTTCTTTTGGGGTTAAATAGCTGGGGAGGTCCTCTTCGCCGAAGTGCTGGTCACCCCTACAGGTGTTTCCAAAGGATGCGGGTACGCCTTTTCATTTGCGTTGTTGATCTCATGCTTATATACTGTGCAGTATCGTCGAATTTGCATCGCCAGAGGATGCCCAAAGAGCTATCCGCGAGCTCTCGGAAGTTCCCCTTCTGGGTCGTCCAGTGTTTATTCGTGAAGTGAGTCGTTGAATCCTATAAGAGTCATCAACCAACTCCCAACGATTAGGATCGAGAAAACGAGTCCCGATTCGGCGCTACTCCCGTTCCGGGAAAAATCGGCATGGCAATGGCTGGGCAAGGGCTAAATGCACAACCGCCCCCACGTCCTCCTCATCACAACTACTTCGGCACCCATCAAAATCCTGGGAATCAGCTCTATGTCGGCAATGTCAGTCTGACTCGTCCTAACTTGATACCTGCTTACGTCGCGCAATCAGTTGCCCTATCAAGCAGGTTGGCAGGACTTGAAAGACCTGTTCCGAGCGGCTGGGAACATTATTCGGGCGGACATCAACATTGGGGCTGATGGCCGTCCCAAAGGTTCTGGCACAGTGGTTTTTGAGTCGCAAAAGGATGCCCAGCAAGCCATTAGTGCGTCCTTTTGTCTAATATTTTTGATAGATGGCCTCATCAGTCTATAGACATGTACAATGGCTTTGACTGGTATGGTCGTACTCTTGAAGTTCGTGAGGTAAATAAATTATGGTGTGTTCCCCATTCCACTCTCACCACACATGCTTTTTAGGACCGTTATGCTGGTCTTTCCGGCCCAGGTGCGTTTCGTGGTGGACTCCGTGGCTTCGGTAGTAGTCGGGGTCTGCGTGGTGGTGGTTTTCGCGGCGGCTTCCGCGGCGGTTTCAGAGGTGGATATGCTGGCCGCGACTTCTCGAGCCAAGATATCTATGCGGACTACCCTGGACCGGACCAATCTGGCCACGGTGCTCTTCGTATGGACAGTTTTGGTGGAGGCTACGGCGGAGGCTACGGTTACATGGAACCCGAGCCAAGCCAGCAAATCATGGTTCGCAATGTGAGTTCTTCAACAACTGCTCAAGTGTGGGCACGAACCTAATTTTACACTTAAGCTGCCTTGGTCGACTGCCAATGAAGATTTGGTAGAGTTGTTTGAGACCACAGGACAGGTCGAGCTTGCGGAGATTTTGTTCGACGGGACGAGATCCAAGGGATGTGGTGTTGTCCAGTTTGCCCAGGTATCGGAGGCAGAGACAGCCATCGGTATGTTTAGCTTTCGTTTTGAGAGCATTCCTAACTCGCTGCCCAATAGCCAAGTTCCAGCATTACATGTACGGTGGTCGACCACTGGATGTTCGTTTCAATGATCGCTGGCACACCTTCTCGCCTACTGCTGCGAAGGGTGGCCAGGTGATGCCCTTGCAACCTGACATGTGACTTGCCATTGCTCTATCCTACCTTTTGCGTCCCGATGTCCTCGCAGTCGCCCATTTAACGAAAAAAATGGCGGTGTATACTCGGGATGCGTATTGTCAATACATTTCTGTTTCGCCTCTTCGTTTTATTGGCATCGTATTTCTCCCGCTTTCTTGTGGTAACCTTGTTTGAGTAGTGCCATACGTGGTGCACGTACTGAATGAGCATAGTGTTCGGTTGGCTGTCATCTTGATGAAAACTTGTGCAAGTCTGGATCAGGTGCACGACAAGGGTGTGGTACGTGGCAAGTTTCTATGTCATTCATTCACGCGCTTTGGTTGGACAATGCTAGTACGCTAGACTGCATGAGAATGCAGAGGCGCTTGTGGAACGAGGCGGTTCGGACAAGGAGTAGCATAGCGAGGCGTAGGTCTGTTGTCGAGTTGATCCTGGGGTAACGACCTCCGGGCTCGACCACCCTCGAGTGACCATATCTCTCATTCAAAAGCTCGCTCGGGCATGCCGACACTACCGCATCTCCTGCTTCAAGTCGTCATTGTCCAAGCTTGCACTCAAGTTCGCTAGTGCGGATAATATGATCGCTATGCCGTGGTGCATGGCTCGTCACCAGTGTTCTAGACTCAGGAGAAACGGACTTGTGGGAACTTGGGCAACACGTACATGATATCGGCTCGGGATCTGTCGTGCATCGACAGGATGTCTATGGTCGATCATCACCATCGAATGGAGAAGTATGTGCATTATCGCTGGGGGCGAGCGTCCAGTAGAACGCATCTTGATTGATCGTCTCCTCCACTGTCAGAACTCAGGCTCAACACCATTCACCGGAACCTGAGCCCTAATTGTCTCAGGCCAGACGTAGCACTTGGTTCTATCTGCGGGCGGTGATCACCAGCGGCGGAGGTTCGTTAAAAAGGATCCAAAGTGCTCCACCACTTCTGGAGGTCAGGTCCACTTATTTCCAGTAGGTATGCTTCACTCGCAGGTGGCCTGAGGAGGTAAGGTAGGGAAGATTCAAGTCCAGCAGTTGCAACTGCTGTCGCGACTCAGTCACAACGACGTGTCAGGGGTGTTAGGTGCACATGCACCATGACGCCGCTAGTCAACGCTTTCGCTAGACCTGTGTCACAGAAAATTTGCGAGGGCCTAAGTAAGGGCAGCTTGAACGCGGAACTGCGGACTCGTATGCACCTCCCACATTCCCAACCCTCCCTCCCAATGTCTTTGACAGAGTTCCCCATCACACACTACCTCGTCGGGCTGGCAGCGACGGCCGTCACGGTGACTTTCCTGTACCAGAGGCGTCAGGCAACGCTCACTTTCAAGAATGGATTCCCTCTCCCGCCCGGGCCTCCCGCACAGTGGTTCTGGCAAAACGCGCTACCCTCCGTAAAGTAAGACTGATCCTACATCTTACACCGGGCGACCCGGACTTAATCTGTTTCTTCTTCCTCCCAGCATCGAACACACCATCGCGGCCTGGGTCGCCAAGTACGGCCCCGTAGTCACGTTACGCCAGGGGAGTGACATTACCATCATCGTAGGGCGTGTGGATGTACGATTTCTGGTTCATTCATCGTATTGCGTGTGCTGATCGAGTGTCACGGCGCTCTCTGGGTCGCCATTATTTGACGCCACTGCTCTCTGATCATCAATTTGGACGGGGTAGGCTGCGGCTGAGATCATGGAGAAAGAAGGCAGTGCGCTCGTGGACCGTCCCCGCTCGATCGCCGCTGGTGAATTGATGTACAATGGTTTGTCGTTCTTGCTCGCGCGCAGCGGCAGCCGGTTCCGTCGGTTTAGAAAGGCCGCACATACCCACCTTCAACCCAAGGCAGTCAAAGCCTATCAATGCGTACAGCTGGAAACCGCAAAGAACGTCATCACGGATATCCTGAGCGATCCAAGGAAACACCGAGTGCATGTGCAACGGTCAGTTATACTTTCAACAGAGGAGACTTGCATGAACGGACACCAAACCTTGCAGGTATGCAGCATCCGTTATTCTGCGTTTGGCGTATGGCAAGTCGACTCCGACGTCAAACGACGACCCCGAGGTCGTCCGGATACATCAAGTGATGCAAAACTTTCAACGTGCGGTGCGCCCAGGAGCTTATCTCGTTGACCGCATCCCCTTGTTAAAATATATTCCTGGATATGGGCGTGAATTGAGGGAATATTACAAATTTGAGAGGCAACTCTACAGAGACCAAATGGACCGTGTTCAATCGGAAATGGTGAGCACAAAGCCACACAGTGAGATGGAGTTATGACTGCTGGGCATGTAATCTCTGCAGGAAACAAATCGCGATGACGATTCATTCATGAGGACGCTCTTGAAGCGCGCGAGCGAACACGAGCTCTCGAGGGATGAGATGGCTTATCTCGCTGGGAATCTATTCGGCGCTGGGTCAGAGACGGTATATCGTTTTCCTTGCTTACCTCGCAGGTTGAATTTACATGATACATCACAAGACCTCAGTTGCTATCACAAACATGATCGTGGCTGCTGCGTGTTATCCAGAAGCGCAACGACGAGTTCAAGAAGAGCTGGATAGGGTCGTAGGAAGTGATAGATGTAAGTCTAGGTGCTCTTATATCTACGAATGTCTTTGAACGACGTTACATTTTAGTGCCTACTTGGGAAGATTCCGAATCACTTGCTCAGGTTCATGCATACGTACTGGAAATACTCCGTTGGAGGCCCGTTGCTCCTATTGGTGGGGATCCTTGCTCAGAATAGGCAGCTCATGAGATTAACGGTACTATCCTATAGGATTTGCACATCGCGCCACCCAAGATATCATCTGGGTACGTTACTCGTCTGCTCGATCGGAAGACCTTTATTGACCACGATGGCATCACAGAGGGGTCAATGCATTCCCGCTGGTGCGGCTGTCATTGGATGTCACTGGTGATTATAGCCATTATTCGTCTGTGTTCCACTAGAGTTGTGCTTGCTCATCTAGGGCTATATCTCGAGACCCAGTAGCATTCCCCGAACCCGATAAATTTGACCCTCAGAGATGGATTGGCGACGACGGGCGTCTTCGGAGCTACATGTCTTCCTATCCATACGGATTCGGCAGAAGGTGTGTTATATCAGTCGTATTTGGATCGTGGTCGATTCTGCAACCATGTCGTCCGTAGAGTGTGCCCAGGGCGACATTTTGCAAACAACTCGCTGTACATCAATCTCGCGCTCCTGCTCTGGTCGTTCCGCATTGTTGAGCGCGCTGACGCACCGATTGACACGAATGATTATACGGACTCCACTGTTGCAGTTGCGGCACCCTTCGACGTGGAGTTCATACCCCGAATCCAGGTGGGTCAATTAAAGGAAATGATGTCCGAGTCAATGTAGATATGTCTCCCAGTGGCCCACTCAGGTTTCGTGTAGATCATGTATACAGGCGGTCGCTGTGGTGGTGTAGCCGTTATGTCAGTAACATGAAGGCGCGTATCGCATCTCATACGTGGGGAGGTTCCAGCAAAATGCCGTTGGCGAGTATGTGATGAATAGCCTGGTATTGGTATCAATATCGGTGAATTTTCGGGTGTATCCTATTCAGATCGAGTAGTTCACCGTAATATGTACGATAAACTCCTCGGATCGTACGATAGAGATCACACAATGGCGAGTGACCATGATACTATAGAGATGGCGACGTAATGCAGGGTATGGATTGTCAGGGTCGATTCCTGCTACAGCGTGACTGGCTGTAAGTGAAAGAAAAAGGACAGCTAGACGAACACGGCTCGATAAAACCGCATGCCCTCACAATACCTCCAAAACCGCAGTACGGATATCCCTGGTCAAGTTGATCCCGCCGGGATCGATGCCTGGCACGACGATCTCGTGCTCGGCAGCGACGCGCTTGAATTCTCCACCAAGTTGTTGCTGGAGCAATAACACGTGGAATGGATGCTGCAGACGGACAATCAGCCTCAACACACGGGTATGGACATCCACTGCGGGGCGGGATACGATATCCAATTGTGATGAGGTAGGAGATCCATCATCGGGTCCGAGGTAAGGAGCGTCTGTCGAGCTTGAAGAATGCGATTCATAACCATCATCGTCCATGTCTGCCGTTCCCCAAGTGAAAGCATTGAAAGGATGATACAGATCACGGATCCACGGATGTACGAAAATGAGCTTGCGAGGCTCCGTCAACGAGAGCCTGTCCAATGTTTGGAACTCCACAAAGCCAATCCCTGGTACCCGAGCTTGGTAATGGTATTCGCGACCATGCCCAAAATCTTGTACACCGAGCCTTTTTACTGGGAAGGTGATACATGGGAGATGAAGGCGGCGGTTGGCAAAGCGGGCTGGTGGCAAGGAGGTGAATCGGTCGAAGATTTGTACGGCGTCCGTCCGAGGCAGTGAATTTCTTAACACCGCAACGCGCATGTCCATTTCGGCCTCGTCGATGCCAGGTGAAGTTCGAGGAGATTGACTATACACCGCAAGGGTGGCAGGAAGGCAGCTATTGTACGGCGAACATTTGCCGCTCCACGCAAGTACTGTCACTTCACCTGAGCGAGCTACAGTCTCCTCCAGCAGGTGACCCAACGCAGCATGTCCTTCTCCATAGTGTGGCCTGATATCACTCTCGAAAATTCCAATCAACGAATACGCCACGTCTTCTTCCACCGTTGCTCTGCGTGTCGAAGCCAGCCGCAGTTTTTCTCGAACACTCAAATAGCCGGGTCTGAAAAAGGCGATGTCTCTTGAGTCGATGCCGATGGCATTTGCAAGTTCTTGCATTATCTCCGGCGATTCTTTGTGGTTCGACCGAGTGTCATCCAGGTACGGTTTCCAATCGTGACTGTAGAATCGGATCACTCTTGCTGCGAGAAGCTCTTGTGCGGTCCATGCCCGCGTCATCCAGGTACTGTCCATAAGATCGCCAAGCGCTGACGGGGATGCTACGCTCGCCAGATGTACAAATGTGGCTGTGGATGATTCGTACCACCTGTACATCATTATGAGGGACTGGTTCAATATTGTGCTGATCGTTTTATCGATGCAGCATGTATCGCTCCATGCCCACCGGTATCCCTCCGCGTGGACCACCTCGCAAAATTTGTGTAGCTTCTCGTTAAGAGGGGACGAATCCAGGTCCCAGACTGAGCCAGCCAGATTGACGTCCTGGAATGAAGGTTCCTTCCCTTGCCATACGTGCGACAGCGACACGTATTCAAAGTATTTCTCCACCACTGTCTCCATGTAGTCGTCATCCAACACCTTTGTCGTGGAGGAAATTAATTCTTTGAACTGGGATTCCGACTTGAACGCTTGCATTCGTTTCGGTCCGTCGCACAGGCGACCGCTTTTGACATCTATCAGAACAAACGGGGATGTCTTCATAACTTCGTTGATGATATTGTCAATGACTTTCTGCGACTGGGAGGGTGCGACATATTTCTTGGCTAGTTCTGTGCAGCATTAGTCACAATGTTATCTTCACGCCAGTAAAGCGACACTGACGACGGACGCCTTGATCTACAGACCTCTCGATGAGGGAAAGCATGTGGGTGAACGCATCCACTGCTTCGTCATAACGTTGCAAAGCGTGCAGGGCCGCATGTCTGCTCTCGTGTCCCCATGGACATGCAGAGTCTGCCTTGACTGCCTACGTTGGTCGAGATAAGGGCCGATAGTCACCGGGGCAAGAAAAGGCACACCTCATCTGCGTCCTTCAATGCCTCCCCCCATAATCCCAGCAGGCCTTGTGCCTTGCTTCGCTTAACAAGAAGACCGGTAGGGTTCAGCGGATTCAACGACAATGCAGCAGAATAGTGTAAGAGTGCTTCTTCTGGATTCTCGGACTGTACAGCGCCATCACCGCGACCTTCGAGTCGCTCGATACTTTCTTCAGAGCTCAGGGTCATCAAAATTCCATCCAAAGATCTTTTGAAGAGGGTTCATGTTCATAAGTGGATCAAAGAAAAAGAAAACTCACGAGTGAGATTAGCATCAGCTGGGGATTCATTTTAACAGGAAGGGTATTCCGCACGCGTCCGAGCATTGCCATTGCTTGTTCATTGTGTCCCCCTCTCAACAACATACATCCAAGTAATAGGTTCATGTGAGCCTGTAAATGCCTCGTCAACATTGCTTACACGTAACGCTAACTCTCACGTACGTGGACAGCGATATACAGTGATTTGTCATCCACGATAGCGATCAGATCATTTAGGCGCAAGATAGCGTCCTTGTGCTCTCCACATTCGAACATGATTATCGCCTGAACGAATAAAAATAAATTATAGCAGCAACGAGGAGATTGACACATACTTTGATCAACAAGAGAAAATTATTGTCGGTTGCGAGACCATCAGTGAATACGAGGTCGAATATACGGATGGCCGATTCGTGATCGCCATTGCCGACACGGCTTACTGCATTCGCGATATAACCCAATACGGTTCGCTGAGTCTCGATGGACTGGTATGCGACGGTCAACACATGAGAAAGGACGATAGACGACAGAAATGTACCTTTTTAGCATCGTCCATAGCCAAGTCCCACCGTTTCAGGCGGCCCCGTACAAGAGCACGTTGAGCGAGTACACGTGCATACTGGGAAGGATCTGCAATTTCTTCCGTCAAGAATTCTTCGGCACGGGCTAAGTCGCCTTGCGTCCAGGATTTAAATGCCGCTTCATAGATATACGTAAAGGGCAACTGAAACGGGGACAAACATGAAATGCTAGGTTCGACAGCGCACCCAAGTAATCGCTTACATTTACTGTCAAGTATGAGACTGGGAGGACGCCACGTAGACTTCGCAATATGACTTTGCCATTTTGTTCCCCGGTGGCAATGCAGTCGTCGTTGGGAGAGAGCGCGATGGACCAAACGTCGCTCGCATGTTGGATAGTAGTTCCGATTTGCTGTTGCGTGGACGTATCCCAAAAAGACATCGACTTCGATGCAACGACGACAGCAAACTTTTGGTTGCATGATAGAACGACAGAGGCGCGTGATCCGCCACCAGGAACAGACCACTGGCTGAGCAAGGATCCCGAGGACGCGTCGAAACGTTTGACCTCACCGTACGAAGCAGCAAAGAGCTGGCCACCCTCGGTCGACCAAGCGAGCGATGACGATACGCGTGGTTTGACACGGAAGGGGATGTCCAGTAGATGCTGGCCGTTGTCGCTGTCGTAGATGCGGATGGACTTGTCATCGGGGTTTTCCGCTGTGGCCGTGGCGATGCGGTCTCCGCTTGGGGAGAACCGCACGGCCACCACGACACCGTCGTGCTCGAGTGGTCCGACGAGCTGCTCGCCCGTCGTCATGGACCAGATGAACGCCGACTTGTCAGCCGAACCCGTCGCGAACTTGGTCGAGTCCGGAGATACGTCGACCGAGAACACCGTGTTTGTGTGACCCTTGATGTCGAGGACCTTTTCGTGCGTCTGCGCATTCCACACCGCAGCCCTCGCCTTCCCATCGCCCGAATCTGGGCGTCTGAGCCCACAGACCAACCATCTGCGATCTGGAGACAGTGCGGAAGCAAAAATCTCTGCCCACTCCGCTGGGATTGGTTCGCCGACTTCGTCCCCGTCAGCTACTCGCCATCGTCGGAGCATGCCCTCGGCGCCGCCACCCAGTACTTGCTTGCCATCCTCGGCGAACGAGACGGAATAAATCGTACGTTGAGTACTGATTTCAGTTATTCTTGAGGCTCCTGGAGCGACGAACAGTTATGGGTCATCTCGTGCTCTAGCCAGACTAGTACGTACCTCCTTCTGTTGATTGCATGCTCATACACGACATACAGTACAGACGGGAAACTTTGTGGGAATGCGGACTAAGGAGCACGAGTGCTCTACCGCGTGGATAACGTAGCTCCTTTTGTCATATCGATAACGATATGGATCAGCTCACACAGCTTGGGCGCTTGTTTATGGTGTCCACGTCGCCTGATCGTTCGCGCAATTGTAGGCTAATTTGTAGCAAATGGACCAGCAACGAACATGTGAACGAGTCGGAGATCGGTGCCGCGTACGAGTACCTCCAAGAACAATCCACCCGACGGATTAATCTCAGTTCACTAGTCCACTACTCACGTGTTCTCCCAAGGTGATTCATGCACTTGCCAGCGTACTTCTGACATGTCAAGCGTCCACAAAGTGAGTGTTCCACTCGTCTAGAAATGTATTCGGTCGCCAATACAATCCACCCAACATTATTGTCATGGTTCTCAGCGCATTCAATGGGAACTTGGGAACTTGTATTTTCCCATGAAAGGTTGTGAACATGCGCGGCCACGAGCAAGGGGGTGGTGTGAACCCGTTGCCCGTGGCTTTCGCTCACGGTGGGTCAGCACGCTTTTACGCAGCGAGGGGGCAGCCTCCTGCTACAGCGTTTTATACATGCACGTTCAGCTTGGTGTCTTCAAGCGTCTTTCTTTCACACAGATGTTGCGAAGAGTCCATTCTCGATGAAAGCGTCGTTGCTCGTCAACAGGTTTGCCTCTTCAAAACCCAAGGTCCATAGCCACGCCAAGCCGATCTATCGCAACTCTCGCTTTAGTTTGACTGTCGCTATCGCAGGTAATCAAAATAGAGATAATGCGCGAACGAGCTAGAGATACCATGCCTACATGCTCATGTTGGTTGAGATGCGAAATAAAGGTATCCGATTGTGTGAATAACGTTGCGGATATGAACGTGAAATGCGAACGTGGTGTTCGTACACATAGTGTTAGTACAAATGCGGGCATCTAATGAAACAGCCTCAAAGCGAAGAGAAGGGAAGAGAAGAAGAAAGAAGGGAGGAATAGATAGAACCTGAGTAGACTCGGAGAACCGGTGCACTACCACCGCGTATAGAGCCCCTGCATCCCAAATCCGCCGCTCGTCGACGCGCCACTGTAAGTGATAGCGTTGGTGGTGGAAGTGGTGTGGAAACAGCTTTGTCCCAGGTAGCTCTGTCCGACGTCAAAAAGAGCCCGAGGCCAGACAGCCTGAAGTTGAGCCACACTCGTGTCCGGTAATGCGAACAAATTGGACTGTGAGAAATCGCTTTGGGTTGTGGGGGAAATTGCTGCAGTATTGTAGCTGTTATATCCGTAAATTGAAGGCGGGTACCCCTCCTCGTATGTGGAGTGCACCCAGAATGCTTGTGTGGGCTCGGGTTGATGGTTGGCACTGTACTGCAGCTCGTACGATGGCGAAAGAGAGGGTGTAAGCATGGGCACATCATCGATCCCGTACGACCACACAAGGGAGGGGTGCTGGGCGGGCAGCGGCAAATCATCTATGCTGCTCAGCGGGGGTGAGAGTGATGAAGGCGTGGATGCAACGGTACCGACAACGGAATGTTGCACCAAGGAGAAGGGGAACGATGGGTCAATATTTACGTGTGCGGTATCGAACGACACAGATGAGGAGTGGGGTGAGGATGAAGGGGAATCGCTCACGCTGCACGGCGCAGGTGAAAGTGAGGCCAATGAAGGTGCGGGCACTGTGGCATCAACGAACAGGGAATCTAGGTCGTCAAACAACCCGTTGATGACTTTCAGGACAGTCGCATCAAAGGTGTCAATGCCGGCCTGCTCGAGCAAGGGCTGGTACGAGGGCTGATGTTCTGCCGTGGTGGCCCTCGATTCGGACGACGTTCCCGAGCCCGACGCAAGAAGGGCGTGATCCAGCTGCGAGGTGGTAGCGGGTTGTGTGTGTTTAACTTGGGCGCGTTTGCTTCCCTCGCCTGCTTGTTGCTCTGCTGCGGCGACCCTCGATGCGGTCGATTTTCCTGAACACGAGGCAAGAGGAGCGCGATCCAAGCGCGAAGTGGTGGCGGAGTGTGCGTCTCTAAGATGGTCGCATTTGCTCCCCTCGCTTACTTGTTGTGGGTATGGAGAGATCCTTTGCCGTCTGCGCGTGGTACTTCGACTTTTAGTGGTTTGATGAGGACATTCTGAATTTCCGTCATGCACATTGCTGTGTCTCTTCCGACGATGTCGAGACATTGAGCCTGGATGGGCTGTGCGGAAGTCGCACCCTAGTATAGGGCACTCAAGAGGACGTTCACCAGTGCTATCAAACGCGTCAGTGACGCGTGTAGTCCCTCACCCGTGGCACACTCACTGAGTGTATTCGTGTGCACGAAGGTTCGACTCCTGGAGCGTCTTGTACGTGCAACCATTGTATTTGCACCGATACATGCTAGCGGGACCGGTCAGCGTCGGGCTACGATGACATTGGAAGATGTGCGCACTTGTCCTCCTTGTTCTCCGCATGAATTAACAGATGACGAGCCATATCAGCCTCCCTGTTGATGACCCTCCCGCAGATCTTACACGCTACCGGGGTCTGCACAGGTTAGATGAGTGACGCGTGCGAAAGATATTAATTGAGGATATACATGTTTTGGTCTCGCCATGATGTCGAATTTGAAGGAGATATCGAGGGAAGAGTATACGGAGGGGATGAGTGGAAGCAAGAAGCCGAGATAGACGTGAGGGGAGGAGGGGGGGGATAGTTCGCGTGTCCACTGAATGGAGGATGGGCGCTGGGGATGAACGACCGCATCCTTTCCACGCCCTAATTTATATTATCGAGGGAGTCCACATGTGACCATTGAGGAGTATGATTGCGTCGGAGCAACTTTTCACAGCCACTTAAAGATTACCCTGTAAGGCTAACTTCAGAAAGCAATCACACCAATGGGCCCAAGCTTCAGGGGGAGCCACTCGCGTAGTTCTTTGAGCCACTCGGCTAGCGGCCTTGGTACGAATATGGTGAATATAGTTGATTGCTTTTCAACACTTTTCCAAAATTACCCATTTTGGCAGCGGGTGGCTCAGCGTACGGGTTCATCGTTCATCTTCGTTACACCGGGACAGTTTTACCATGAATAGAGCGATATTTCGACGGATTGGAGGAGACGACCGAGATTGTTAGTGATCGTCGTTGTTGCTTCTCCCTGAGACAATGGAACCCGATTCGGCCGTGTGCTTACCTCATGCACTGTAAAGGGAGAAATAGCCCCTGAATTTGCACGAGACGAATGACGACTCACGCTTTTCACTGTCTTTCAGTGACACCAGGGAGTCAAAAGGACAAGGGTGTTGAAAGTAGCACACACAAGTCTAGTTCTAATATATCCGGAGGTTTTCGTCGTTGGAGATTCGGCGCGGTGCGGATACGTATACACTGTTTACCTACACTTTCCTAGCCTCCTTATTTGGACACCAGCTTGGTTACCCACGCGACGCGCTCCGAGTCCGAGTCACTCTACCTTTCCTCCAGTCCCGTACCCTCGACTGGAGATAAGCTTCATGGCTACACTCGTTCCCTTTCTACCTACTAACATTATAGAATTCACTCTCTTTGTCTGGCAGCGCGCAGTGGACGACATGCAAGTGTCAACAGCAGGGCATATCACAATCGGCGATCGGCGTGACCAAATGCATTGGCAATATCCGTACATGTTCGCTGGGATGTGCTCTCGTTCTCGTTTGTATTGCTTTTTCTGTCTTCGTGACATCTGGAGCATTACTTGGCTTCGATCCTTACCCCGATCGTTCTTCTCAGGCCTACCAACGAGGTGGTATCTACACTATTCACAGCGCATTCGGGGACATGCTGCTGGCACGCATACATCCGCGTCGTGGCCCCGCGCGGACCAAACACCGCCTCAAGGGTGCTGCGGGCGCTAGCACATCAGACGATGTGGAGCCCGGCGACCTCTTGGCATCGCACACCGAGCCTGTGAGCGAACGTGCCGAGAACGGCAATGGTGGACGGAGACCCCTATCGCGTTCGCAGGCCGAGGCAACCGTTGTCAACGGCCGCGCACGACCGCTGCTGCCCATCTCCCCCGCGTCCTCGTCCACTTCGCCCGCGTCGTCGCCATTGTCCGCGCCTGCTGCGTCTTCAGCGACGATGCGTGCACACAGGACGAATCCGCCCGGGGAGACACTGACCGTGGCCGTCACCCTCGTCGCGCGGATGGTCGTCGTCCCGCTCGTCGTCACCCCGCTGAGTGCTCGTCTGCCGGCTAGGATGGGGTGGCGAGGTCTTTCGAGAGTACGTCCTCCACGAACTCCTTTTTTTCCTGCTTTTCACACAACTCCCCCTCCTTCCACCCGGTGTTGCACAGTTCGGTGTTCATCGTGTCGAGCACGCTGCTGATCGCGAGTCCGCCCGCGTTGACGCTCGCTCAGGTACGCCTCCGCCTCGCCTGCCCTAACCTTGCCCTTGCTTCGGCGCATGCTCACTCGCATTACCTCTCAGATCTCTCAGCGCGCCAAGACGGCGACAGCGACGACCACCGGGGGCGACACCACCTCCCCACACGCAGACGGAGGCGCGGACGCGTTTTCGCCCTTTGAGCGTCTCCTCCCTCGAACCGTCTTTTGGGCTTACCTCGTCCTCACGCCTCCGATCACGATCGTGAGCATGATGATCGGGCTGCTGCTGATCGGGGATTGAGCTGGCTTTGCGCGACGTCTTGGCCCCGGGTTCTCGTTCCCCGATTCCGTATGTATCCATCCATCCATCCACGTGTCACACGCGACCGTTGGCGGCTAGACATGGGCCGCACTCTCCAAAAAGAAAGGTAAGGATGGGGGTATATGGCACACATCGCTGTATCGCTATCGGCATTACTATTCTCTCTCTTTTCTTTCTAGGCGTAATACGATAAGATGGTTCGGATATGGACGCAGGGATCGGCGAGAAGCGCTAGTAGAGCGCTCGACGGTTCCGTTT
>JBBPLW010000198.1:0-27828 GCA_038089995.1 Tylopilus balloui
GCTTATTTAGAATTGATATGACCTTTGTGATCTCACTGCATTGAAACTGGAATGGCAATGAAAAATGATAGGAACACAATGCCAAAAACACAGTAGTGAATTTAATTGACCAAACAAAGGAAAATCATGCATATAATCATGGTATCAGTAAATCAAGCTCATAACTATGCTATCATCTATTGTCCCAAGTGCTCCAAGTTGCCAAGCCAGACTTACTCCACATCACTCCATTGATATAATCAACATTGAGAAGCATTCAGTGCTCACTGTGGAATTGGATGTCAATATCAATGCATTTCAGCTCACAACCACTTTCAAGAGCTGCTTGAAGAATAGTGACAATGACATCACAAGACCAATCATATGGTAAACAAGGGATCAGAGAAGCAGATCCCTGTGCTCACCTGGAAGACTGAACCTCAACAACTTTAGCATATCCTGAACACAAAAATAGGATTTGGGTGCTGTGCAGCACCATGTAACTCTGGAAAGCCATTCATCAGTGTTTCACCCCCCATCAAGACAGTCGAGGTGAAAAAGTACATTGTGCTCACCAAGTTCCATGGATAGATGATTGATATGCTCTGAATGAACCACAACCACGAGCAGTCAGGATGGATGTGTTATGTTCTATCTCTCTCTCCTCTCCGAGTACATCTTGATGCAATTCGCTCCTCCACCAGTCTGATCGCACGAAGAAGTGATTGAATAAATGGTTGTTGTCGTGTGCACAGGCACAGAAGCTTACCTGATGTATTTTGACAACCCAGCAGAAAAGAGAAGTAATGGCTGGTCGTTTCGGCTGCTTCCATATTGGACGCCCCCGCCGGACCTGCTATTTCCCACCTTGCACCCGGCCCAGATACTGCGCCGTTCGCTAACGTGTTCCGTCCTGCAGGGCGACTAGCCCGAGGGCACGTTTCCCTCGTAAGTCCTGCCCAACTGGATTGAGTCTCAAGGACGAAGATTGTGCATGATCGTGAAAAACGTTTCATGTAGACCGCCTCGCGCGCCAACGCAAATGGCGCGTTCGCTGCGTCGACTCCTTCGACCTCGGTCCTTGCCCAGATGTGTGCAGATAAGGACGGCGGTAATTCGCAACCAGACATCGTCGTACTGAATCATACTGTCCGACGCGATAGGAACAATGGCACGAGAAACGGTCGCCCGACGCCAGATAGCGGGCGAAAACATGGCTCAGTTGAGGCGGGTTGTTAATGCCGACACGAAGTTGGAAGATCATCTCGGCGATTGGTGACGGTGGGTGGAATGACCTACGCTCGACCGCTCTGGCATGCATCGCACGGTCCACCCATCATTGCTACCAAGCAAACGAAGATAAGCTTCGCACAGCTATTCCCGAGGCCATCCGAGCCGACACGCGAAACAATCAATGTCGAGAAAGTAAAAATGTCAAGGAGCCTACGCATCGGATGAGCCCGTGACCAGAGAGACGACAAGACGTGCCTGCACGAAAACGCCACAGCGATGGCGAGCTCCAGAGAACCTGAATCCGAGCCATGAACTGCATACTACCTGCATGAAACATGCCCGGAACCATCGCATCGATCCTATAATTGCAATCTCGCCGCCATGGATGGCCTTGGCGAAATCGGACGCCAACCTTTTTGTCCGCATCCGCATCGTCCTCTCGGAGTTGAAGAATCCTCGGGGGTGTTTGAGCGCTTCCTGATCCTTTATAGTTGTCCCGGTGGAGTCATGGCGGGGTTGTCAGTACGGCGGCCGTTCAACCGCGAGCCGTCTTTTTTCTGCGGCATGGAGACGCGAAAGCCTAACGGAAGCAGTCCAGTAAAGGGACATTTAAAAATCAGCTGGATGCTCGTCATGCCTCAACGTCTCACGGTAACCTCAACTCCACACGATCGGCATTGACTCGCACGGCTGCCTCACCTCGACATGTCTCCTCACGATGCGGTACCAATGACACAGAAAGCATGGATGGTCGTGAAGCAGGGTAAACCCCGGGATGCCCTCGTGTTCAAGACAGACGTGCCGGTACCGAAGCCGAAACCAGGAGAGGTACTTGTGAGGGTATGCGCTGCCGCTCTCAACCCCGTGTAGGTGCCTCTTCCTCGTTCTTATATTTACCCCTTCGTTCTATGCTGGTGTCGTATGCAAATTTGGCGATTGAATGCTTCACGCTCTACAGGGGCTGGAAAGTCATGGGTACATTGCCGAATGCGCTCTCGAAGCGACCACACCCTGCAGAACACGATCTTGCAGGTGTGATCGTCGACGCGAACAGCACGTCGTTCTCCAACGGCGATGAAATCATTGGATACATTCCCGTGTGTGAGTTCTGCCATCCCGCTTTGCCCCGTCTCTCCGTTCACGATGGCGCACATTCCGACAGCGCTCCAGCAAAGCTCTCGCCGAGGCGCGCTCGCCCAATACGTCACCATTCCCCAGGACCACGTCACACCGAAACCCACCAAACTCTCCTGGGAAGAGGCGGCGGGCCTTCCTCTCGCTGCACTGACTGCAGTCCAAGCGCTCCGTCTGGGTGGATACGACCCCGCCCGTGCGCTCAGTCCCACCCCCACCCCCACCCCCACACCCAACCAAGAGTCGATCTTCATCCACGGCGGGTCTACGTCCGTCGGCATCTACGCGATCCAGCTCGCCAAGGCCCTCTCGCTCCGCGTGACTGCCTCTGCCTCGGCGCGTAACGCGACGTTCGTGCGTCGTGTGGGCGCGGACGCGTTCCTGGATTATACAGCCCGGCCTCTCGTGGAGCAGCTCTCTGAGGACCCACCGGACCCGCAGTTTGGCATGGTGTTGGATGCGGCGGGGTCGTTGGACACCGCGTTGTACACTGAATCGGGGCGGTTTGTGAAAAAGGGCGGTTTGTATGTGACGACAGGACCGTGGCCTGATGAAAGAGGTTGGCTGAGTCTGATAGGACGGTGGACGAGTGTATTGCTGAGACCGTCGTTTTTGGGGGGAGCCACGACAAAGTACAGGTGCGTTGCACGAGCGGGTCGGTCGTCTGACGAATGCTAACCGCGTCCCCTTTGTCTTCAATGTAGGTGCGTCCACGTGGTGAATAAACCGGATGATTTGAGATTGCTGTGTTCGTTGATCGAACGAGGTGGGTCCTCAGGTTCTGTTGGAAAGTGTTGTCGACGCTTAATGTGCCGTCTCTCTTGGAAAAAAAACAGATGCACTTCGTCCTTATGTGGATTCGACATATGAATTCGGGTCCGCGCTGGATGCATACGACAAGATAATGACAGGTCGGGCGACAGGCAAGATCGTTGTCAAATTCGAGTGACGGCGAGTCAGATGTATAGACAGAAATATGGCGTACGCGTGCGAAGGGTATGACGAGTTTCACATCCAATTACGACAAAATCATCGGTCTGGTAATGTGATGAATTGCACGCAATGAAGAGTACGATGGCAACACAGACAAAGCCCTGGGTGATATCGCTTCAGACTCGGTGTACGGACATACGACGTTGCGCCAGATGATGGATATGCAACAACATACGACTCAGCTAGTCCACAGTGACACCTCTCCCTCTCAGATCGTTTTTGGCCTCGTTGATTTCCTTTGGACAGAGTCACCCCGTGACGAGAATAAGTGACAAAGAGAGAGGTCAAAGAAGACCCACCTTGAGTAACTCGTGATAGGCGTCTGGGCAGTCCCGAAAGGTGAACAGACCCCAGCCGAGTGATGCGAGAGAGTAGGCGCCGAAAGACACGAGCAACCACCAAGGGATCTAGTGTCTTGGAGGTTCTGTGAGCCGTGTGTGGAGGGACAAAAGTACGCACGACGGGTAGGAGTTGAGCACCAACGTCTGGCTCGAGGAATGGGATGGGCAGGACAGAAAAGAGGGCGAGGAGGTAGACGAGGATGAAAGCAGAGGCGTAGATGGCGACGCGGTGTGCACGGGCCATTTCTAAACGAGCGCGTCGACGAGCGACACGACGAGCAGGTGTTTGTCGATGTTTACTTCTGGAACTACGACGGTAAATTTATCCTATAGTAAATAGGCTGTGTCGAGCACCCAATGAAAGGCACATCGTTATAAGCGTTTAAACCGCCACGCTCTCTCTACCTCAGCGCAAGGTCCCTGTTCGCCTTGGCTCTCGCCGCATTCTCCAACTCGGTATACGTCCCGCTCTTGAGACACATATTTCTGAATATTCCATCCTCCTTCTGAATCAAGTTGAATGGCGTGTCAAACTCGACGAGCTATATGTGCTTGCTCAGCACGGGAAACATGCTTCATGTTTGGGGCATATACTCACCTCGCCCTTGTCCAACACGATCAACCGATCATAATCAATCACCGTCTTCAACCTATGCGCCACTTCACCAGAACCGCGTCGTCAACCCCCGAATACGGACATTCATGTCAAAAGACACGCACCCGTCAATAAAAGTGAGTCTCCAAACTCCTCCCTAATCGTCTTCTGAATCTTGGCATCCGTCTCAAAATCGATACTGCTCGTCGCTTCGTCGAGCACGATAATCGAACTCCGTCTCAGCAGAGCACGAGCCATCGCGATCAGCTGTCGTTGACCCTGTGAAAAGTTGGTACCACCTGCAGAGACTTGGGTGTCGAGCGTGATGGTCGTCTTGCCATCTACTTTGGTCGAGGCAACAGTTGAAGCGCCATCTTCAGCAGGCGTTGACACTCCACTAGGCGTGCGAGAGTCGCGCTGCGATTGATAGGCACTTTCCGTGAGCATCTGTACGCGGTAGAGAACATCCAAGCACTCGATGTCATCGTGCTCGTCTGTGAAGTGAAAAAATAAACATGCCGCGCATTCGCACCTAAAGGCAAGTACTCACGGAAGGGATCCAGGTTATCCCTCAACGTCCCAGAAAACAGTGTCGCATCCTGAGGAATAAACGTCTGTACGTCCGGATCAGCCTTGAGTTCGTCCATCTCAACCTCTTCAAACACTCACCAAGCGCGATCTCAGATCGTGAATTCCAATCTTTGAAATGTCCACCCCATCGATCATAATCCTTCCTTGCGCCGGATCCACGAATCTTAATATACTCATAGCCAACGTCGACTTGCCACTACCCGTCCTCCCCAACAGACCTACCCGCTCCCTCGCATCAAGTTGGAACGAGACATTTTTTAAGACGGGAGGAAGCTCTGGGGCATACTTGATCATCAGATCTTCTACGCTGATCAGTGGGTTCGAACTCGTGCTAGAGGGCCAGTACGCAGGTGGACGGTTCGACTCGAGGATGGGAGGTGGCTCTTGAGGGAGATCGAGATACTCGACAACGCGCTCAACAGAGCTAGTAGGAAAAACAATGATCAAACAAAACAACTAGAAAAGATACGGAGATATACTTCAAATCAAGTTCAAGAGCAGTCCAGAACCGACAGGCCCAATACACGCTCATGGTAAACGTCATCGCGCTTGTAATACATAGACCAGCGGTACCAGCCGAAACGTATCCGGAAAGTGCAAACAGTGTCGTTATCAACACCGCCAGACCGCCGAGGGTGTCAAAGTTAAGCAGGAGCCATCGGTTCGTCATCCAGAAATTATACCACATCTGAAGTACCCATACGTCAAGCTCACGGAAAGTAGACAGGATTAGGAAACGCCTACCTTTGTCGTCACATCGATCTTGCGGTGTAAATCATCCATGAATCGATGTTCCGCTGAGAAGGCACGAACAGTCACAATACCCTCTAGTAGCTCGCCAAAACCAGAGAAAATCGGTGACCGAGAGTTAGACTCCATGCGACGGAGATCACGGCCAGTGTTCAAGTATCCAATAGCTAGCAGGCGATAGAAGTATCCGATAATGACAGCGGGAACCAAGAACCACGGGAATACGACGCTATGAGCCCCACAGCATAATGAGTTCCATGGTCCACAAAAAAGAGGACCACGTACGCGACTGTGAGAATAGCAGCAGCAAAGGTAGCCAATGATGAATTCACGGCCGACAACGAGTTCGCCAGGTTATTGTCTATTGTCTCGATGTCCTTGCCAAACCGGTTCAGCATACGACCTGTCCCGCCCTCCATCAGCGAATCGAAAGAACTACGTCGGACATCTAGAACTCACCTTGAGGTGTGACATCATGCCAACGCATTGTAGCTCTCACTACACCTTCCAATAGCTGCCTGAAAATCAATCTAGATGCCCTCAGCGCACCCGTGTATTGCACTGCGGTCGACGTGATACCGATGATTGCCGTTGTAAGGCCAATCGCGCCATAAACACCAACGTAAAACAGCGGATCCTCGTTCGCATCGGGAAGAGTAAACCACAATAGCTTTTGAGAGGCCTGAACGTGGTAATAGGGATTCGTGTAGTGCGTAGCGTCGTGCGAGGGAAGGAAGCCATTCATCAACGCTTCATTTTCCGTCAAAACAACCGAAGGGAAGGAATATGGTACGGCTGTCGTGTTGTTATCATATGCCTGACCCCATACCTGAACGCGTAAGTTAGCACCGAAAGCAGTCCGTCTCTCAATCAATGGCACTCACCCGAACCCAGAGCTTCTCAGTAACCCCCATACCTTGCGAACAGATGATCAAGATACTCAAGATGATCCAAGTCCAATACGACCTGACATCAATCATGAGAATCGCTTCTACATCAAGTCGACGGGAGACGACTCACGAGGCCATTAGATACTCCTTATAGACTGACCACTTGACGCCACCACTCTCCCTGTGCTCGTCCTTGATCAGCTTCCTCGGCTTCTTCGACCCATCCTTTGCAGGTTCCGCCGCGGCACTTTCCTCGGGCGTCTCGCTCACGGTGACAGGCTCTTCCTGCTTCACATCCGCTTCCGCATCGTGCATGATATACTCCACAACGCCGCTAGCGCGTAAATCCTTCACTGTTCCTTGCGTATCGATCCGTCCGTCAAGCATTCGCACTAGGTAGTGGGCTCCGGGGAGGACGAGTTCGACATGATGCGTAACGAGGATCTACCACACAAATCAGTCACATCTTCGGATTCGACAGGACCAGAACATACCACCGTGCGATTAGCAAGTAGAGGTCCGCGCAGGAGCTTTTCGTACAGGAACCTTGCAGTGTGGCTATCCTACACGCCAGGACCCAATCAGTAGACCATTGAAACGAGAAGTAAAGTACGTACGACAGCACTCAAGGGATCGTCCAATAATACATATCTCGTACGAGCATAGACAGCGCGAGCAAGCGCAACACTGAGAACGACAATTAGTGTGCCTCGATGTCTACGTGTTCTCTAAACCCACCGAGCCTTTTGTCCACCTGACAAACTCACACCCCTAGGCGAAATGGTCAAAATACTATAGGCATATCGTTAGGCGAAACCTACCTCGCGCCAATCTCCGTCTGGTCTCCATCTTCGAGAATATCCAAATCGGGCTTCAAAGCGCAACATTCCACGACGGCATGATATCTTTGCTCGTCGTATGGATATCCAAACAGAATATTGTCCTTAATTGACTGGTGTCGCAACCAGGGTGATTGTGCGGCGTAAGAGAAAGCATGCATGTTGCCATATTCGTCGATGTTAGAGGAATTCTTGGACATGATGAGGTTTCCGTCGATGATTGTCATTTCACCCAACAGCGCCAGCTAAGAATATATCCATGTAAGCACTCTGATTGCTCTTGCGCACAAAGGCTCACCAGTAACGCAGACTTGCCGCTTGCAGTCGGACCGGTGACTAGTGTCAGCTCGCCCTCAGGAAATCGTACCGAAATATCTTTCAGCTCAAATTTGTGGTCCTCGATCCCAGACCTTCCAGACAAACTTGCCGCATCGACGTCCGTCTCTGTTCCATCACTAGGACTCCGACTGTCCTTTGTGCCTGACCCACCGTTCGTAGCGTTTCCGTTTTTCTTGTTCTTTCCCGCATCCTTGACTTCCTCTGGTACCTCATTCCACTTGAACGTGCCGTTATCAATCGCAAGACCATCATCCAAAGCGAGTGAATCTACAGGCATTCGGGCACGCTTAATCGACGAGACCTGTTCTGACACTTCTTCTTCGTCAAGATACGTCTCAATGCGTTTCAGTGCGACACCGGTCTAATCACAAAAAGACGTAAATAAGCAGTCATTGCTGCATACATAGAAATGATGCGCTTACTTGAAGTATTTGAACAATCCAAGCAGGAATGATGTTCAATGGCTGACTATTAGACGTCAATAAAGATGGAGAGGCCACTAAGTTTTGTCATACCGAATCATGCCGAACAATGCGATGGAAGTAAAAGCGACAGAAACCGTCAATTGATTGCCCTGGTACACATACGCAAAGAATGAGATGAAGGAGACGAAAATGGGTGCCGAATTCCAGATGGCGGTGAACAAGATCGAGTTAAGCCGGGCTAATGATTGAGATAAAGTTGACACAGATGATCGTCTCCGTGATTAGTGATGCTAGAGTGAAAGCACGACGTACCCTTGATCATCCAACCCATTTCAAAAGATCTCGCGTCCATCGCCCGGTGAATCCAGCGTTCCTCCCAAGCAAAGAATTTGATGAATTTCACGGCACTGATGAGCTCGTTTAAGACAGCCATTCGCTTGTCGCGTGCTGCGGAGACCCCTTTTTGGATACGAATGCTACGCTTCATCACATAACTATTCAAAGGCCATCCAACAAGCACGACGATAAAACCAGCGAATGCAGAGATGCCGAGGAGACTACACCAAGGATAAGCCTGTGACTTGCAAGAGTCAATGTAGACATACTTGTACAGAAACATCGAAGCAATGATGATTTCCAGGGGACCTGAATCATGGTCAGTGCGTGAACGCCGCTTATCCTGCACACAATTGGACGCACCTCCATAGATGAAATACATTCCTGAGACCATCATGGCGATTCTATTTGCATCAACGGCCATCAAATTGACAATCTTGCCAACATCGGCACCGGCTTTGGGTTCATCTCCAGATGGATTCTCAGAACGTGGGATGCCAGCCTTCCTGTCCGCATCTTCCTTCAGTTTGTCCTTATCAATGACACCTGAATAATCCCTGCGCTTGAGCGCTTTGTCATAGATGGCAGCCATGAGCTCTGTGCGCATTCGCGTGGCAGCACGTCTCCCATACCAAAGATGTTGAACGTCCGCTTCAGCCTGTGTTTTGGCTTGTTATGTGCACCAGACATGGATGATAGAAGTTGACGTACTTTGAGTACCGTGCAAAGGAATGCCAAGAACGCATATACGTATGCCTCTGCATGTTGTTCCTCGGTAGCGTTGTCACCGATAGAATCCAAAATGACCCTGACGGACAAACTCAGTGGACGGCACATCAATGCAAAACTCACTCACTTGAGGAAAAATGGAGAAGCATAGTTGAACAGGACACTGACAAACGTCAGGAGAAAATCGACACTAAGAACAACAAGGCCCAAGACAATGAGAGTCGGAAGAGATACGATAGAACGAGGTACTCACATGAGGTCTAAGGAGTTTGCCCAGAAAAGACGACGAAGAAGTGATGCCCCCCTGAGATGTGATCAAAACCATGCATACATGCGACAGGGACAAGTAACCATACTTGATAGTGGTGAACTTGCTGAAGACAGGCCGGGATTGCGACGTTGGGCTGAGATCCCAAACGTCTTCCTCATTCAAGGTTGTTTTGGTACCGCGCTTGATGAGCGGATAAACCCAACTGAATGTGATCCATTCGATTATAGTGACATAGTCCTCGGGGGAATACTTGACAGACTAGACGCATTTATGCAGGTCAGCGGCACGTGAGAAGGTGATCGCGTGACACCCACGATATCTTCCTTGTTGATACGATTGTTTGGGAGTTCCATAGGCATTGTAGATATGAGTGCTAGCTCGATGAGGACAGCGGCCAAGTTGAATATCAGCCCCGCAAACCCAACACGGGGTTCCAGAGGCACATGGAAAACCTTGTGATCATAGATGGTTCCACCGAGGACGATGACGCCAAAGACGAGATGGATAACATATAGGAAGAAAAGGTCCAGGTGCGCGGTTGGCTTTGGCCTAAAAACGGGTTTGCATACACCATAGACCCAGGTGGAACCAATCAAGACAGCGCAAATACCCGTCCAAGTGTCGAGTTCGTGGGTAATCAGGATGTATGCGCCGGAAGCAAGCCAAATGAGCGCCTGTACCAGTGCAACGAAGGCGAGTGCGACTGTACGCCAAAGCGGGACCGCGATGTTGGTGACTGCGTCATCTGGGATGGGTTCTCCAGCATCCAAGGCCTCTGCCTCGCGGAGAGTGAGGAACTCGACCAAGGGCGACGTGAGAGCACGACCAGCTCTCCTTGCAAAGGCGGGAAGTGGGAGCGGGATGGAGCAAAGACAGAGGGCAGCGACGAGAACGGCGGGAGTAAAACCGGCCCAGGAAACGCGAATGCACGGATCGGACAGGTCGAGGGGACTCGCTCGACCGCAAAGCTGAACACCGTCCATGACGACGATGACGAAGACGGGCGGCCGTGTTTTGATCAAGAGGATTCAGAGGACAACATCGGTACCGCATTTCTATAACAGGAAATACGGTAAATATTTGGGCATATAATTTGCTAATCCATCTTTAGCAACAACGATAATAATTTAATTTAATATTCTCTTCGCCTCCACACCGACGACGACGACGACGACGATGGAATCTCTCGACCTCAACGGACTCGCAAAGTCGCTCCCAGCATCCAACTTTGAAAAGGCTGAGAAGGAGCTCCTCAACAACTTTAAAGGTTCATTCTCTCTCTCCCGTGTCAACCACCCACTCATATTCCCTTCCGCTAGCTGCCGCACTCAGCATCACAACCCTCTACAGATCCTCGCGACATGCTTCAAAACGCGCATACAATGCAGGCTATGCAGCAGCATGCCAGGATCTCATGATCATGATTCAGCAAGGTGTCTCCGCAGGTGGCATCGCCCCCTCTGGCCATAACGCACACAGCGGTGAGATGACAGTCGGTCGTATCTTGGACTGGATAGAAGCAAGGATGGATGCGGTCAAATCAAGAGAAGAAGAGGAGGACGAGGATGAGGAACGCGAGAAGGAACGTGAACGCGCTAGAGTTACCCCGCCATCTAATCGCTCGGATGCACACCAGAACGCCCATTCGTGCTCTGCTCCCTTGCCTCAGAAAGCATCTCGGACTTCATCCACTTCCTATAGACCAGATGATAACACGGTAAGATACCATCCGTCGAATAACTTTGTTAGATGACTCACCACACCTCAGCCGCCACCCGCCCCGCTCACGCCGCATTCCCCCATCTTGTCGAACAACATCAATCTGCCACACCACCCATCGCCCCCATCACCGACGACGACCCCCGCTAGACCAATTATCTCAAGTACCAATCCTCGCATTACCAAAACACGTCCTCCCAACGCACGCAAAGACATATCCGACACCGTCACTCCATTGACACCTTCTACTTCTTTCCCTCTCGCTTCCTCAGAGAACCTCTTTCGTGTCCCATCGATCACACCGATAACCGCTCTGCCTGACACTGACTTTTCAGCGGGCGCCAAACGCAGACATGCTGTCATGATGATGCTGGATGCTGCCCCATCGACGGCTGCCGTTGACGTGTTCTCGCCTTCCGGTAGCGGCACTGCTTCACCGGTTACATCCACTTCGGGAAACTCAAGGAGACGGACAAGAAGTCAACGTTCTGCCGGTCACGTGCAGTTGCCCATCCAATCGGGTGAGTCGATGGACGTGGAAGAGGACGGCCCGCAACGCAAGCGCATCGCTAGACGATGATGCACTGATGGACCGGCTCGTCCTCGTTTCCATGTGCGGTCAAGATGGTATCTTCACTGTCCTGTAGAACTTAATGCACAACCGTTTATTCACATAGTTTCATTTCTCTCCCTGGCATTCCACTTTTCTCACCCCCACGAGTACGACCATTATCTTATTATACACCTTTCTACGCATCATCCGACGTTCCCTTAGCTACCCGAATGTATTCTTGTATTGTCACCCACGTCTCATTGATTAATTACCATGTATCCCTTTTATCCATGTGAAACCGGCAAGGACTAGAACATCATCCCAATTCCTTATCAGCTACCACCATCGAGGAGTGTTTTCGGACAGTTTCTGTGACACCTCAGCGAAGATTGAGCTTGATTTTTTTTTTGGTAGGCAGAGACGCATTTCGGTTACGAGGGCTATGTCCCCAATCATTTACACACTGGTATATACGATAGCTAGAAATGATTGGCTGGACTCACCATAACCTTCTCATGAAGAAACCGCTTCAAATGGTCTTGCATTTAAACACCCCTCTCGATACCTCAGTACGTCTGCCACGAGCTTGTCGAGCACACGAGTGCCGTGCAGAGCACTGAGAAAATCCCTGGCCTGTTCTTCGGGGACGGAGACATTATCCGCCCAATGTCCAGGCAGCAACACCACATCCTTATTCAAACTGCATCGCAAGGTGCCTGCGACGCACGAAAGGTCTCACTGGCATACGCCTCGCGGACGACATCGAGTGCATGATCGAGTACCAGACCTGGCAGGACTAGCCAAGGAGTGTCTACCAGCTCTTCCGGGTGAAAGCCGTGAACGACTGGGAGACGATCATCGAGGACAGGGTCAGAGATACAACACCCACACAGCTCGCAAAGATGCGGAGGGCCACGTGATCTATCTTCACCCAGGATGAGTCATGCTGGCTGGAGCGGGGCAAAAAGAAGATGGCAAGCCACTTGGCTTGGATTGTGCAAACGAGCAGTTTAATCTGTGCGAACTTGGTGAAATCCTCGCCGACCCTTGAAATACTGCACCACCGACACCTCACTACTGCGTATGCACATGTGTGGTGTTTGTCTGACTACGGTTTCCAGTGGAGAACGTGCACGCATCTGGGCCATGTTGCCAGACTATTTCGAGCTCTGTCCTAACGAGCGTGAATGTCTCACTGTCTTGACACCTTTTGCACTGCAGACTCGGAGTTTGTATTGATGTGATATCGATGCGAATGTAACCTTTTCCTAGAATACACGTTATCACTTGTGAGGTGTACAAAATAAGACTAGACGAATCGCTCTAGATCATGTGACGCACAGGAATCGAAGCTGATAAAGATAGCACCACGCCCGATCAAAGGCCGCCGATCACCTCATCAAGAGGATCAGCTCAGTGCACCGGGCCGCACAAGCTGAGCTCGCGCAAGCAATCTGGGGTCAAATCAAAGTTCCAATGGGCCGAGCTTTGAAGGTGGTGGTGATAGCAAACGCACGACACAATGTGTAATACTTTTGGGGCACGAGAAGCCCCGTGTGAGTGCAGCCTCCGGAGGCTGTACGCCTTGCTAATCCTGCGTCAGGTCGGAAGGAGACGAGCTGCGGAATTCTGATCGAATATCCACGACACAACGGAGTGTTGAAGGCTTTGTCATGATGGAATTGCATAATGCACGTCAATGCGCGGTGGTCTGCAGCTGTATTATTATTGTGTTGCAAGACCATGATACCGGACGGGATGTGGGGTGATCATAGACGGCTTCTGCAAATTTTCAGCGGAGCGACCGACAACATCCAGCTAGGTACGGCAGGTTAACGTTCGAGTGCGTCGCTTGATTTTGGGTATTATTATTCATGAGATGTCTGTCAGCAACAGACACAGGTGGACTGACGAGTCTTGAGTAGGTTAATTTTAGTAGCTCGCCAGGCGTTACCTGACACATTTTCACACTCCGACAGAATCGGTCGAACCGTTTTACACAGGTTAGGGTTATGAGTACGTCCTCACCCACAAGCACTTTGTCCACAACCACGACAACTGCCGCTGGGAGCAGAGCCTCGACTCTCTCATACCCGTCCATCGCCGGTGCCAGCGCCCACCAATCGAGTTAGCTGTGAGCTGTGGTTTCCATTAGTTCTCATTCAATTTCCCTTACTCGGTCCCCCGAAATCTACATATTAATAGGCAGACAACGTCGCTCGCGCGCTTTGTGGACCCCCCAACTGGTCGTCACGATGTCTTCCCTCTCATCGACGCCACCTCCGCCGACAAGTACCCTCTCTCTGGGTCCTTCTCCCTCGGCAAGTCAACCGGACAGCTCATCTGCCTCTGGGCAGGGATCGAGCGACCCCACAAGCAATGCCACCCTGTACCGTGAGCACATGGGCCATCGGTCTCTTTCTTGGTTGATTTGATTTTCACACTGACTGGCTTGTGCGCTCTCACCAACCACCCACTTCCCGTCTCTGGTGCACGGGATATTGGATGTTTCACGCTTTGGCGGCAATATAACGCAAAACACTATTGTTGCCGTCCTGTGCGATTGCAATTTCACCCTGGATGATTTAATTCACCGTCCTGTGCATCGTTCCACTGTGATCGCATGACTGCCACACGCACCGGCCGTTCCTCCGATGACAGTATACACGTTTCTCGGTTAGTAAAATGTTTCCTCGCCACTACAACTACCCGTCACTGACTGTCCTCACTGTTGTACTTCACCATGTCCTCTTCGCCTGACTCCATTACTGGAACGTCCCTCACGCCCGTGAATGTATCGTTCACGGCACTTATAGCTACCCTCGTCCTCCTCCTCGCCGTGTCATCCGCCATCGTTATTCGAAGCCTCATCCTTCGTCGGCGTCACCGACGCCTGGTCGAAGAAGCTATCCGAACAGGCACTTGGTTGCCACAGCGCCTAAATTCAACATCTGGGAGGAGAAGACGAGATATTGGTCAGAAACCGCAGCTGTGGGAAGCCTGGGTGAATCCCAGCGATAGCGACACTCAGAAGGAAAAAAGAAATTGGAGTGACATATTGGTAGGTTGTCCCACGCCCATGGAGCACGATCATTAACCGTTCGGACCCTAGCCGTTCTATGTCGAATATGTCGATTCCCCAACGCCGCCCCCTCAGGAGCCCGCAGCAACCATCGTGGCCCCCCCTGTAGACCCTGCACCACGCCCTTCACGATTCATGCGACCTTTTGCACGGGGTCGATCAACGCCGTCTCCACAGCCTAACACAGCTTTGCCGATGGCGCAAATACCCTCTTCACCCTCTCTACTTCCGCCGCCTATGCCCGCCGTACGTGTTGGCATCCTCATCGCAATGCCCAATCTATCCCAGAAACACCACGGCGATGAGAGCGAGTTACCGGTGGTCGAGATTGGAGTCGTCGAAATCAATGTGAAAGAAGACGAAACCGGGATGCCGAGCCATGATTCCTCATGATTGTACCTGATGCCCAACTGTCGGACCGGCCGTTATTACGGCACTGCATACCGCCCGGACTCGCAGCTGACTACTTACGAGTACCTTATTACCACAGTTTTTACCCATGTTCCCAAAGATGTTCTCCTATTGAGTTCTGTTCTTTGTCCGGCAAATCACTGTGCAGTGCGCGTGTGATCACCAGGCACGGACACGTTTTTCTAGTGCAGTACTATAGCCTGATGTACATTCGTAGACGTTTATCGTTCCTGTATCGCAATGGGGAGCTGCCACCGCGTCTTTCGTCTTTGTCGCTAGGTAGTTCATTTCGAATAACCGCGCGCACGGTGCCCACCTGTATCTCTCCTGCGAAGCGTGGCTCCATCTTTGTGAGAACGCACGGCGTTCGATTTCACTTGGTTATCTTGAGAAAGACTCCGACGCAGGGACAGCCGGCATGTCAGGGAACCCTATCAAAGTTCGAACTGCGGTGGCTTATCGCTGTGTGAGAAAACACGACGACCAACACGGACTCCGGCCGTGACGTCCGTCCGTCCAAAGGCAGAGAGAGCTGCGGGAACGTTGCCCACGAACGCGGAGGGGATCCGCTCGTCCCCCGGGTGGAGGATCAGTACTCAGTACTCGGTGTCTGTCCCGTCGTCCCTCGAACACGTGTCCGCGACGACTCATGTTCCGTTGGCAGCGCGTCCCTTGGGCTGGACGACGTTTGCCTCGCTGCGTCCACGGGCGTGGGACGAACGCGAGGGGACCGGTGGTGTCCGTTCCGCCGGGCGTGACGCGGCGGGCGTTGAGTCGCCCTGCGAGAGCTGAGTTGGGACGGGCGCTCGGGGACGGCGAGCGGCCGAGGGGCATCAAACAGCACATGGGTTCATCCATCAACATGTCCTTGACCTTGTGACGCGAAGCGTCCATTTCGGGTATAGGGCGACCACGCCACGTATGTATGTGAATCCAGGGGCTCACTACGTATGGTGTCTTTTGCGACCTCTTGCAGGGTCTGATGTTTAGACCCTTTTGATGTTCTACGAACGGGCATTAAATTATGGAGGGGATTCAGAAATACAGCAACGCCGTAGTCACCGCGCCGGCTCATACTTGGCTCGCCACAGACCGCAAGCCTGGTCGTTGTGGGTGGGGTAGATCGGTGTGTAAACAAGTGCAAACAGAGGTCTGGTGCTTGCCTGGTGACCATTCCAAAGGTTTCGTCGCAAATATTCACGTACTGTACACGCTTGGGCACGAATCATGTATGAGTCGGGGCGATCGAAACCACCAATGAAGTGTGCTGGCAGCCTTTACCGATGGCAGGCAGTCAGGGTGAAAAAAGTCGTGGCACTCGGCTTGCCTCGTAGCCGTCGATCTGGTCGCCAGACCAGCGCCGGGGGTGCACATGGTGTTGTTCGTATTCGACATACCGTAACAAGTAACAGACCGTTCCCCATTCTGTTCCAGTCTTCACAAACAATGGTTGGAGAATCAACTTATCTTACAATCTTACAACCCCTGCGATTTCTGAAGACTCGGAATATGCTTTGAGCAATACTCAAGGTGGTCATGAAGCATGGAAACTCACGCTCGTATGCCAATCCTTTCAACTGCCCTGAAGGTAGCTGCGTCGCATCGAGACAGCACCGTACATGTCGGTAAGCGAACCCGATGCAGAACTGCTGGTGTGAATGTCGATAAACATGATCGGGTTAGAAAGACTTGTTGGGTCGATAAATCCCTGCGGATCTCTGAGCCCAATGGTGATGGCCAAATTGAGGCTGTACTCAATCCTAGGATGGGGAGGGGGGGGGAGTTTAGCATACCATAATACAGCGAGTCGTAAGAATCGTCCACGCACTTCTCGAGAATCCCAACGTCAGTGATAGAGTTGACGGCATTCATGAATGGGCCAGTGGCGTTGTGCTTTTGGTCCAGGGCAAAGAAGTGACCCAAGACAAATGTCGAGACGAGCGCGAACCCCTCCCTGGACCGCCCTTGACGACACGTCACGGTACCCATAACGAACTGAAACTCCGGGGTGGGTACGCCAGTGTTTCTGGCTAGATCATAGGCACTTTTGATCTTGGGGTACGAATCCCTGTTGGAAAAGACCTTCCAAGCCTGGCCGTTAAAGTGCCATACACCACACGCCTCATGGCTCTTGATTCGGCCGTGCCTCAGGTCGAGTGGCTGTGACACGCCCGAGTCATCGACGTATGAGAACGAGAGAGCCTCGAGTTTCATGGAAGAATGAAACTTTGAAGAGACAGGCTGTTGGTTTGATTTGGCGCCCTACGATGCAAGGGTGACCTGCATCGTGTACGGGCGAGTACAGCCACGTTTTTGTATGTAGAACGGATCGCCAGCGCCAGTTATTACATAGCTTCTTCCCATGGCTACCGTAGAGCGCTCGAGGATAGACAATTCTTTCCCCCAGTCAGTGGGGGAGAGTATGGAAGAATGCATATCTGGCCGAGCTGACACGATCCGGTGAGTGCACTGGTTGCACGCTGTGTGTGTGAACTTGTCTAGGGTGCATTTGGAGTACTTACAAGGAGAAAAAGGAATGAACCACAAATGGATGTTGAGGTGATAAGTGGATAGTAGATACCAGCTTGTCTGTGCATGGAGGACGGACTCAAATCGGTATCCAAAAATGTAGCCGAGATCTTTGTCAGCGGCTGGTCGTGCGAGCGTCTACGCAGTAAGTTAGACCCCGCCTCCAGCACTGATGCCCAAAGCAAAGTCATTGAAGAAAACGGTCAATTCCACTACATTACCCAAGGCACAGTCCGACTCCGCCTCGCAGATTCTCCCCTACCTTTACGTAGGCCCTTGTTCTGCAACATCTGCGACATCGACTTTCGTTTCGAGACAAGGGATCACCCATATCATCAGTGTAGGGAGAAAACCCAATTCGACCCTCGATAGCATCACCTATCTTCGTCTTTCCATCGATGACGATCCCTCTGCGGATCTGAACAAAGCAGGCGAAGAGGCCGCCGCGTTCATCACCAAGGCGTGTGCAGGGAAGAAATCGAGCAAAATATTCGTCCATTGCTCCGCCGGGATCTCTCGCTCCCCTGCCATCATCACATTTTACCTGATGCAACGCTGCGGCATGTCGCTGAAGCGTGCGCTGGGGCTCATCCTCCGTGCGAGACCCATCGCCCGCCCAAATCCCGGGTTTATGGTGCAGTTGCAGAAAGCAGAGCTAGAGTTCCGGGGAAGCTCTTCGCTACCCCCCGGTTTGACGTCTCTTCCAAGCAAAAAGGAGGAACGCCTGGCGCTCTTCCAGGAGGACCAGCAAGACGACGTTCACCTAGAGTCATCCAAGCCCTCGGTTGCGCTGCATAGCGTGAGTTTCTCTTTCGCAGTCGAACGGGGAGATAATTCGGCCTCCGACTAAATGACCTTGTAGATGCCCAAGGTGACAAGGAAAGCGTCCGCGATGAGACGGACGCCAGCGGTTGAAGTGAAATGACTGACATGATTCGTCTCACACTCTGGTTACCTTTTGGAATCACTATACCCCACCGGACCACGCAGTGTCGTCTATATTATGGTTGTCTGTGCACCGCTTTTCGTTGACAAGGGAGGACGCTACATGTCATGGACACCCTAAACTCTTGGACAATTCCACTTTTCCATTAGTAACATCCTGCTATGTGGAGAGTACGCTGAAGATGGTCTTCGAAACCGTGAACCCCCCCTGTACAGATTCTAAAAGGCCGTTCCCCCCACTCAATTCCACGAGCTCAATTCGACTGAAAGTCAACGTATAGAACTGGCCTTCCTTTGCCACTCTGGTTGACCTGGTCCGGGGCTCGCTTTTACGTCGTCACCTCACCAGTCCAACTTTCACGTACACCACGCGCCTTTGAGAGTTGCGTCATCTCCGGTATGTGGACGGAGACATGCATGCCACCCCGTTTAAACTGCAATACGTACCGAGCTTTTTTAATAACATTCTCGGTCAGGAGAGTAGTCCATGCTTTGTGATGCTACAACATGCCGGTCATGTCCGTCCCGCAGGATGTGCTGGAGCTGGTTTGATTTTTTGCAGGGCACTGCGTCGTACTTCCTGGCTCGCTTGCGCGTCCGATTCATATGATGTTCGACGTGCACCGACTACGCCCAGCAGGTCACAACATTAAAATGTTCAGGTTCACCTGCTAAATATCGGAATAACGTTGCCCCTGTCAGGTCAAAACGGCTACTCCCCATCAAAGCGCGTAGGGCCGAGAGGTGAGCCCTTGGGTAGGAACTCCCTAGGTGCGCGTAGACCCCCCCTTCCCCCCGCGTTCTCATTTGGATGGCAATGTGATATGTGCATTTCTCTGCGAACCCTTGCTTGAACCGTGCGCACGATGCTGATCGCTGCGTATCCACCATCACGGTGGGTCGAAAATGTACTGCGAGACAGTCCTGCGGGCAATTAATGGTCCTGTAACAATCGGTGTTGGGCGTTTTCGGCAGAGCTCAACCATCTCGACGTGACTCATTACGGAATTTCCTCGCCAACTCACCACTCGATCTATACCGACGCCAGCTGGGTACACAGCCAAAGGCGCTCAACGTCGACACAGCTACCCGTCTGTTTCGGTTCCCGTCACGACTTTCAACGTCGACGATACTCTGTAAGACAACAAGCTGACATGTTAGCCTTTTCCGTCGCAACGGCCACCAAAATATCGTAGCCTATTGGGTTCACTCTCGAGTTGAGTTACAGATCAGGAAATATAGTGCTAGAAATTGACACTAATCGACCCTACTCGTCTCGAAGAAGTCCCTTGCGAAGCGGCCACGTCATAAAATGCGACAATCTGAAACTTGTTTCAGGATCCTACATAACTCGAAATTCCTCGACTCGGATGTTCTGTCAAATGCGGCTCAGGATCATCCGTCGTCCTCGTTGTGACGAATGGATATAATATGCAAGTACGTACTCAGGTGAGGCGGGTTATCCTCCTCCCCTACTGGGCACTCCTCCGTTCTTAGGGCTGAATCGGATGGGTCGCTGAAGCTGCAATGATATATGGCCTGATAGGATGCCTGTACCCACTCCTGGCGGACGCCGCTATCACATCATGTTGCCAATTCGCGGGTCAGCAAAGTCGGTTGCGCTTGTCTCAGCCGACGGCGTTTGGTGCAGACTCAGATCAAGACCATCATAACAGCACCGCTCAACCTCGGGTGGAGGTTGACACGAACGCAGGTGTGCTTCTTTTCACTCTGACATTAACGTAAAATGTTTAGTAGCGCTCACTTCCCTCTGTCAAGCTGCCATCTAGGCCTGGGCTGTGGTCAGGTTTTGTTTGTAAGATGGGGTTCGACCGGTCGCGTCGTAGCGAGGACAGGGTCGCGCTGCGTTGAGATACAAAAAGCCAGTCAGAGCACCCTCCAACCTCAGTCTACTACTTCCTCATCGCATCAGCCCTCTCGTGCTCTACAGAGTCTCTCGCTCGAAAAGAAAGTCAACATGTTTGCTCGTGGTGCCACTGCCCTCCTCTCTCTTGCCTTCCTTGTCTCTGCTTCTCACCTCAAGGCCCGCGACACTTGCGGCGGGGGTCAGATCTACTGCTGCGACACCGAGAGCGTACGTTTACTGGTCTTGCATCGACACCGTGAAGCCACGGGCTGATGGAAATGCACTTCTTTCGCCCGACAGATGGAGAGTTCCAACACTCTTGGATTGATCTCTAGCATCATTGCCGCTGATGCCGACCCTTCCGTGCTCGCGAAGCTGAACTGCGTCTCCGTCGTGGGTGGTGACTCGTGCACCCAACAGGCGGTTTGCTGCGAGAACGTCCAACAGGTACGTGTTCCCAGTTCAAGACCAGATTGGATAGCGCCGCTGACATGTATGGACTAGAACGGTGTGGTCAACGTTGCGTGCAACCCTATCAACCTCGCGTTGTAAGTGCCGCTGGATGGATTGACGCCGGGCAGCGCATGCTCCCGCAGTCGTTCCTTTATTTTGTGTGAAAAATCAGATAGAAGCTGAGATGGCGATGCGATGTGGTGTTTAATTGTTTCGCAATGCAGTCGGCGTGGTGTTTGTTCTGCGAACGAGCCGTGTGATCAAGTCCGACGTCAGGGTGGAGATACCCAACTTACATCCGTTCCAACGTAACGAATCGCGCGACTCACCCATGTCTCCAGCCTACACGAAGATTCGGCAGCTTCATCATTGATTCTTGAGAGCGACACGTTCACGTCGTCGCTCAAAAAATTAGCAGCCGAGATGTGCTGCTACGGAGGGTTGGTGATGTAATCGTACCGACTTTGATGCGTCGAGTGGCGGCAGCCCATTTCCATCCTAACCGATCGTGCCACTCTCTCCCGACGTCCTCTCGCCAATGCCGTCCTCCTCCTCCCAGCCCAACGATCTCCAACCAGAAGAACTTATCCCTGAACAGAAAGCCGCCATACCCTGTCTCGCCTTCTGGGCCGATGGCTCCAGATTGATCGCAGTCGTCGGTTCAGGGTTACAGATCTGGAACGTCAAGGAGAAAACCCGCGAAGGCGAAGCCATCCGTGGCGGTTTCTTCACCAACTTCACCACCGTCTCCGTCTCCACCGACGGCAGAAAGTTTGCCACAGGCGGCACGTACAGGGACGGCGGCCAGGTTCTCCTCTGGGACACCGCCTCGCGGCGGATCGAGCACACGTTCGACAAGCCTGCGATCAGCCGCTGTCTCTGCGTCGTGCATTTCAGCAGCGACACACGCCTGTTGGCGTATGCCGTCGAAAGGGAGTACATGTCGGACAGCCTCGAGGTGAGGAACGTCGCCGACGGGAGCTGCGTGTCCGTGCTCGAACCCCGCAAGGGCAACACCCGATGCACGCGATTCTCCCCAGACGACACGTGGCTCGCAGCGTGTGGCGTGTGCATTCAGATTTGGGAACTGGCGACCGGCCGGCCGGCGCTCGAGATCAAGCACCGCGCGCACTCGTTGGAGTGGACCAAGGACGGCCAGCACGTCGTCGCCAACAACCTCACCAATGGGCAGCTCATGATGTACGACGCCCGCTCCGGCGCGCAGATACGCAGCTGGCGCGATCGTGTGGCGGGCATCACCTCTCAACACTTGTGGCCGTACATCTGCATGTCGGTCTCCCCCGACGGCTGCTTCCTGGCCAGCGTGCGAGGAAACACGGTGTACGTATGGGAGTTGGAGAGCGCGCGGGAGGTGGCGCGGTACTCGTTTCCCCGGGACATGTTTTGCGTCGCTTACTCTCCAGACGGTGATTTCATCGCCTCTGGCTCTTATATCTGCAAAGCACCAAAAGAGCGTGACACGTCTGCAAGTCGTTCTCATCCGTGCATCCGATGTTTGATACTCATTCCAGTGGCCTGTTTAGGCAGTGAATGATGTTCCCGATGTAGGTCCCGCTTCGTTGGCCGAGCCGTCCCGCATGTTCAACTGCTGGTGAACAGTAGCGGCGTTTCTCTTGCGTGCGGGTCTTGTCGCACGTAGCCATACATCTCTTTTGTCAGGATGTCTGTATATTTGCACTTCTCTGCTCTTCCCCCCCTTGCTGACTCTGCCCTAGACCCTAAGTCTGGTCACGAGCGGGGAGATGCATAGCTAGACTTTAGAGATTATGGGACAAGGCACGGGTGTAGATGCGAACCCGCCTGCGTATACCTCTTTTTTTTGGCACAGATCAGTCTGATATGTATTCATCGTCTCCGCATCTTGTTGCTATATCAATCGGACATGTTTTGCTTTACCTCTGGCCGACGACTCTAGGGAACGCAGGTAGTGCCGCTGAATAAAAAGGCGTTTGAGGCCCGAGCCCGGGCGTGTACTATCCATCGCCAACACATAACAAACGTGCCTATTTGAAGTCGCAAACGGTGGCGAGCGTCTCCTTATCCACGGGTCGTCCCGCCATGTCCATGTCCAACACATCTCCCTGCGTTTTCCACATCTTTCCCCTCATCCCATCAAACGCGTACTCGTAACACCGGGACGTGTTCAGGCCTTCCCAAGGGGGGAACGCATCGCCGACGACGGCGACACACCGCGGGCCGGTCGCGTCCACGGCAAACTTGTGCACCATCCCCTCGTCGGGGATGTGCGACTCCGGCGTGTACCGTCCGACCATGCACATGCCCCGGACGAACCCGTCGTCGGACGCGTCGACCAGGTTCCCGTTCCACACGCCGAGCACGGAAAAGACGTCGTGCGATACGGCGGTGATGGGGAGCACCTCCTCGGTGCTGCGGACGATCACGTTGTAGCTGCTGTTGTACACGACGCGGCCGTTGTCGCTGGAGGCGGCACGGGCAGGACCGGGACGGGGCTCGGACGCAGGCAGGATGTAGTCGGTGCATACGAGTCGGACGCGCGACTCGGGGTTGTGATGAAAAGGGGCGTATGTGTGCATGAACCGGAGCGTCGTGGATTGTGTGACGGGGTCCACGATCGCGTTGCGGATGGGGTAGAGCCATAGCGATCCCGTGTCGCGGGAGAGTATTTCATGGGTGAGACGGAGCTCGCGAACGATGAGTCTACTGTCGCCCGAGCCCACGAGGCCGTCCGACGCCGAATCGTGGTTCGATCCGCGGTTAGGATCGGCATCAGGCTCGACGTCTGGGAGGGTGAACGTCTGAATGACCTCGACATTGCCGATATTGCCGTGGATGAGGTAGGAGCGGTTGAGCACAAAGAGATGAGTCCGCGTAAAGTAAACCTCGACGAGATGGGGTAACCATGCCCCGCGATAATTCAAGAGGAGATCCTGGCGTGGAAAAAAAGGGGGGGAAATGAGTTTTTATGCTCATACATGAGTCGTGCAAGGGCTCTACCAGTCGCGTTCTAAAGCGAGGGAACTTGTAGAATCGTCTGTGTCGCGGGTCAAATACCAAAGATTGTCTGGGTTTGTTCGCAGAACAGAGGGAGATATACGCGTATGGCGCCATGCCGCTATCGACTCGGATACGCGGTATAAACGCCTCTTGAGGCAGAGCCCAGGTCGGTACATCGAGAATTTCTGGGCCTGATAGGTACCCCGTATCATCATTCACCACGAACTCGAGCAGCTTCCTGCGACGAAAGAACACGCCATCAGCAACCCGTGCCCGACGAGAAAGAAGCGTGTCCGCGTGGTACATACACCGGATCCGTAACGTGTCCCTTTCCCAGATGCACCGCGATGTACATGAAATGTCCCAACGGACTCTGCACGGACGCTGCCGCCCAAAGCGCGAACGAGCCGTGATCCCACAACGCTTGCTGCGAGCCCGTCTCGATATCACGCGACCAAAGTTGCTTCATGCCCTTGCTCACGATCAGCCATCTCCCGCGAACCCATTTGAATCTATCTTCTTCTATCGAGCGTGGGCCCGTGAAGACCTTGCTGTCGATGAGCGTGAGCGGGTCGGTGGTCCACACGCGTGCGAGCTGAGCTGAGTGGACGAGCGCGTGTTGGAGGAAACGTTTGGATTGCCAAGGGAAGGGACCGGGTGGTAGGGGGAGACGAGCGGTGGCGTAGACGGTTCGCCAGACGGCAGGGTCCTGGACGATCGCATGGAATACTTTGGATGCCTGGAAACGTGGACACGTCGTCGACATGAATGTGCGTGGGACGTACTGCTTGTAAATATATCAGGTCAAGGGGGCCGAGGTAGCGAAGGATGTGGTATATCGTCTCTGCTGGAAGGGCGATGCAGGCCTCGGATGTCGACTGGGTTTCGGTTGGTGGAAGATCGTCGGGCTGCACAGAGTCAGAATCGTCTTGCGCCATCGCTAGTGTCGCATAGAGGAGAGAACAGAGGTCAGAGGTCGAGAGACGGTCGTCGGTAGCGCGCTTCTCCGGGGCCATAAAGGAGTTATCAGTATTAGAAAGCAGCTGGGGCACAGCATGAAAAACCAAACCCGGTAGAGTTCAGACACACTTCGCACTCAAGTCGCCTTAGCTGGTCGACTCTGACAATCTAACAAGCGAGAGGAAAAAAAAGGTTTCGTGTTCAAGAAGGAATGTGCGGCGGTCGTTTATGTGTACAGTAACTGCGCGAATGAAGTAGTAGTGCCATAACCATCAAGGCTCCCAAACGAAGGGCAACTTCCTGACGAATTGCCTCTGATTCCCTGATTCTCGAATCCAATGCAACCCCACAGATAGACTACAACTGGGAGTAGATGGAATAAAAATAAAATCTCTGTCTTGCGACAAAAAGCGAAATCGTCCCGAACGAAAATGACTTGGATCACAGCCCGATCAATGCCACAGGCTGGAGAAATGGAGTGCATGCTGGTACATTTATAGATGAGAGAGACGACGAGGAGCGAGCAACGATTCGATGGTTCTGTTGGAGCGTCGTTGTTCAGTTTACCGGTCCTGAACAACCAAGGAAAGATGCTTACAGAACTCGGCAGCTCATGCAACTACGCAGTTGGTCGTTGCGTAGGAGTAGCTGGTCTCGTTAACCGGCACTTGCGAGCTCGATTCTGATTCAGCGGCCACAGCAGAGGACGCGAAGGTGGAGCCGAAGGTGGTGAAAAAGTCCATTGTTATGTGTGATGAGAGGATGTGTAACAGTGAAGTCGCAAGAGCTCTTTAGAGACGAAGACGATTGGTGTAACTCGGTTGTTGAGGTAGGCCACCTCATCACCCTCGTTTATATACGTTGGATCGACCATGGTCGCTGTAAGAAGAGACAATTAGAAGGGAACTGCAATCACAATTAAACCAAATTCCGTTTCCAGGTCGCACCATACGACGGACATACCGGCGGACGGAACATATTGTGTGGCATGGCTTATTGTGTAGGTCAACATGCCGAGAATCTAGCTTCTTGAAAAATACCCTCGGAGTTCCCGGTCGTCATTTAGACTGCGGGTGTCCATTTGCGAAGACAAAAAGAAAGTGATTGCAGGTGAAGGTAAACCAGCTGAGCAATCCCAGATACGGTACATTGCGTTCGCTGGGATGTCTATGCGCAGAGAATGTAAGTGCCAGTCAGCCCGTTCCACACGCACCGTACAAGACAATAGGAACGCGTGAGGAGAAACAGACAGAGCCAGGTACCACCGGAGAGGATCTTTTTGTCTGCACTAGTATGGAAAGCGATGCTAATTGTCTCGGGTACAGTCAGGCAGCACAGCCACCTATCTTCGCTCGAACACTACGCTTGCCATTTTCGGATCAGGCCCAGACACATCGTGGTCTCTTCACAATAAAAAAAATCGTTTGAATGGCGTATGGCCTGCACGCCTCACCTCATATGACGGTATAGCACAATCGTCATTCCCTTACCCTTCCGACCTCATGTTCTGCCTCCGTGCGCTGGCGTACGGTACCGATTTGACACGGGCGAACCGGTGAGGGACATATCTTCACTCCATTCACTCGAGAGACAATAGATGCGGGACCCGAACTAACCGATGAGATGATAAACTCTGACAGGCAATTTGCGTTCGCTGCGGGACACGCAGATGCGGCTTACTAAAGAATGGAGACGCGGTTCATTCCCATCATCGGGAAAAGAGGAGATGGCAAAGACAAAAACGACTCGAAAACGGATACAGTCAATCAGGGCAGGTAAGGGCCGTGCATGGCTATGCTGACAAACTGACCGAGAACCGCGTAACCAGCATCGTGGATATTGCCTACGACAATGTTTGTCTCTCTGGCAGACTAGGCCCTTCAGCATCAGCGCCGTCCTGGACTCGTGAATTTGGCGTTATCTTGTCACTCGGTTCTTTCTCTTAAAGATTCGATGGCGATCCTATAGGATTTGTCGCGCGCTCTGTCGTGCATGCAGCTAGGTTCAGTCCTTCTCTGGAGCGCTCTAATATGCTGTTTCAAAGACTCAAAGGTTAACGCTGATAGCGTGCGCGGTCCTTGTGTCATGGGCAAGGCGACCACTCCACTCTCTGAGTCGATTCGATTGTGAGGTTGCCTATCCTTTCCATGTTGTCCTGTTGGACCCACTTTTTCCGTAGCTCTCCCTTCCACATCGACGCACTGAAAACACGAAGGCTCGGATTGGGATGAAGAAAATTTCACAACAGATCCGCTAGACATAACGATTGCATCTAATACATGTCAGGTAAATTCTTATACGGAACGGAGATAAAAGGTGCTCGTTAGCGGGGAATAATCATACTGAGTACACTGCCCCTCAAGGGGCTCCACCAGCAATAAGACAAGCATCCAAAGTACAAACGTGCAAATTCGTCAATTACTAGACAAGTCGTTACGAATCGGGGCTGGTGGTGTTGTCGTTCCGGTGGGCTGGGCCTGCCATAGCATGGGTATCATTTGATTGAACGTTGTTTCCAGTGACTCCATGGGTAGTGTTCTGTTGTGCCGAGCCGCTTTGCTGCCCTTCAGGGGATGAGGCCTCCGCGGACTGCTCCGCGGGCGGGGAAGACCCCCCGTGCGACCAACCTGCCTCCACATATTTAGGTGGTCTATCGAGATTGTCATACGCAGGAAGGGCGTCCTTTCCATTCAATCCTTCTCCACCAGAGCCGAGTCGGCGACCATGTGGGTCGATATCCGCTGCATGTATCCTGCGGTCCGGGCGGTATACAGCTGGAGGAGGAGATAGTTGAATGCCGTGGTACATGGAGCCATGGCTGGCGTCGTGAGGGGGATATGAGCCGTAGGAATATTGAGAATTGCCTC